>JAKSZT010000536.1:2286533-2504754 GCA_026826555.1 Tolypeutes matacus
GAGAGGAGAGGAGAGGAGAGGAGAGGAGAGGAGAGGAGAGGAGAGGAAAGGAAAGGAAAGGAGAGGAGAGGAAAGGAAAGGAAAGGAAAGGAAAGGAAAGGAAAGGAAAGGAAAGGAAAGGAAAGGAAAGGAAAGGAAAGAGAAAGGGAAAGAAAGAAAGAAAGAAAGAAGGAAAAAGGAAAGACAGGAAAGAACCTCCTCCCTTCCAGCAACCAAAGTCCACTGGGTTTGAAGGGGGTGGGGCTGGAGCCAGCCCCCACACCCTTTCTTATAATTCTTACATCTGTGAGTTTCTTTTACCTATTGAGGCATCAGCACGAGTATTTACATTTATTATCTCATATACACTTGATGACCCAGGAATTAGAAGCTAGAATGTTCCCCATTGTGTAGGTGGGGAGACTGGGGAGGTGCTGAGAGGTGCCCAGAGAGCACTTAATACTGAGCAAGGCCTCTGATGACCAACAGGAGCAACAGAAATGAGTGCAAGAGGAGACCCTGAGTCCCACCTTCATGGCTGGGATCTTGGTGCTGGTGCAAGCTGCTCATTCTATAAAATGAGGAGATTCTCTGAGTGCCCTGGAGGGGATCACTAAGAAGAGCAACTGCCCCCCCCACCACAGCATGATGGTTGATCCCTCTTTCTTGCTTCCCCTAGCTTACCCTTACACCAGGGGAGCCTCTGAACCCCCTTGGCCTCTGCTTCAATGGTCTTGTCAGAAAGGAGGGGTCAGGGGTAAAAAGTAAATCAGAGGGAGGACTCTAGCTTTCTCTTCAGCTGGGACTCAAGGTGTGCTGTTGGCACCCAGGTCCATCCTCACCTAGACCATCTGCCTAGCTGGGCTCTCAAGGTGGCATCTGGGGACCATCAGGGGAGTGGGCAAGATATTTCAGTGCCCCATACATCTGTCCATGTCTGTCAGACTCAGCATCTGACTTGACTTGGGCTGGCCCCAAGCCCCAAGTGACATTTGGACACAGAGTGGGTGGTGGTTGGGGGCTGGGTGTATCATGCCTAAGTGCTCCTGTGAGCAGGACATCTGGGGCATGGAAGGACTGTTAGAAATGGTGGTAAATGCATGTGTTCTGCAGAGCCCACCACTCACACATGCCAGTTGGCATTGTCTGTAGTTCTCAGGAGATGTGGGACTGGCCTGGACCCAACCTAAGGAAAGACCTGGGGCACTATCATGGTGGACCCTGGCAGAGGTGAAGTGGGCTGGCTGGGCAGGGCTGAGGGTATCCCCACCCACTGCAGACTGAGCACCTGCTCCCAGTATAAACACAGCAATGGCCAGAATAGGCACAGACTCCCAGGGTCTGTGCTGATGGTGGGAGAAGGAAACTAGAGCAATGCACCCCAAACCTACCAGGGACAGAGGCCAGGCTTAGAGTTCTGTCTCACCCCTCACTGACCTTTGCCTTTGGCAAACCACTTTTCCCATCTTTAATGTTTCTTTGAGTCTCCATTTAGGGTGATCCCTTTCTTGATGTAGCCAAAGGCTGGATTGCTGGGGCAAGGAGGGGGGGCCCAGACCCAAGCAAATATCTGCAAACATGCTGCTAAAGGTTATCACATTCTGCAAACATTTAAGAAGTAGCTGCTTTGTGCTGACACTTTTTTCAGCTCTGAGTCAAATATTGTAAACCTAGCAGATAGAAATTCTGCCCACCTCAGATATCCATTCCAGTCAGGGTGCCCAAAACTAACACTAGATATCATCAGCAGTAAGATGTAACACTTTCAGAGGCTCCTCATTATGTGGATGTGCCTTCCCTCACTGGGACCTGCATGGTACATAGCAGCCCCCATACAAGAAAGTGAGGGATTATAGGTGAGGAGAGAGGGGCTCCTCTTAGACCAGAGCAAGGTAAGGAACAAGTTAATTGAGACAGGGAGAGGCTGGGCATAGCATAGATCCAGGCTTCACAAACCCTATGTTGCCTACTGGAGGGCAGGGCTGGAGTTAAAGTAGACTGTGTCTGGGGTGATGGAGTGCTGGATACAGAGGAGACCCTGGGACTCAGAACCAGCCAATGAGAGAACCAGTCTCCAACACAGCCCCAACCCAGCTCCATGTCCCCCCATTACCACCCCACCAGCCACAGATCTGAATAGTAGGTATACTGAGCAACCTGCTGCTGACCAAACTTGGACCTCAATTCTGCATGCTGTACAACTGGGGGGCTACAGTACTGCAATCTAGTCTTTGGGAGCACAGTGGCAGTGGGAAGAAGAGACCCACACATGGCATGCAGAAAATGAGGCAGCACCTTGGGGTATGGGCTAAGGATTGAGGGTCCATGAGGTTTCAGTATAGGCTGTGATAGGAAAACAGACTCAGTACCCTCATGGGTCAGATATTTATGCAGCTCCTAACGTGTGCTAGTGCCTAGACATCATGATCAAAACAACCCATCCCTGCTTTTATGGAGTTCTAGTGGGAGGAGGCAGGGGCCATGACATAGAAATGAACAGACTTTGCTGAAGATAGGAAGAATTGGTCATACCATAAATGGAGAAAATCCTACAATTGAGGCTGTTTTCAAGCTCCCTACTTGGGTCTCAGTCAGCCAGTGCCATCACAGGCCAAGTGGGCTTGGGGAAGGGAAATGCTGTCTTCTGGATTGGCAAGTACAGACACAGTCCAGCCCCATGAGGGTTACTCTTGTATGACCTTGTGAAAGCACAGGCCATTCTATTCACTGTGCAGCCTGCCCATCTATCCCAGCACCATTTTGTCCTCCCTGGGCACCTGGCTGGCCTAGGCTTCAGAGTATTTCTTACAGCCCTCAGACCTTCCCTGCTCCAAGAAGCTGGTGGCTTATACGACCATTCTGACTTGATACTGCACCATCACATCCACTTTTTCCTTGCTCAGCTGGAATGCCTGGAGTCCCTTGAGTCAGAAACAGAGGGTGAGGGGACTGCGGTTGGGTTCCCATGTGCATGTGGGGAGTGGGGTGGACATGGCTCCCACAATAAGGAACCTCCAGTGATGCTCTTTGTTCAGGAGCAAAGATCACCCTCAGATAATTCATCAAGGGTATGGCAGTCTGTGGAAACATCTAGAATTGGGTGGGGTTCTTGGGCTGGAGCAACAATTTCTTTGACTAGTAGTCAGCTCTGGTTCTCCCAGCCAGCCTTTCCACCCTGGGATGAGGCAGATGGCCACCAAAGCACCAGCACAGTGCAAAGGAAGACATTGAGGTAGGCCTCCTCACCCGTGGATCAGAGAACTGGGCATGGGTGTGGGTAGACATGGATTCACTAAGCTTATTCCAGCCCTGGGTTGTTTAGGCTATAATGAGATAGCCTGGAACATGTCCCCATGATCACCCTTGTCACCCTCAACATGCAATACAAGAATCCACCAGGAGACATTCTTTGTGTTCTGTACATAACAGGCTCCCCAGGATGCTTCCTCCACCCCAATGTCAGGGTAACTGGGACCTTCTTCACCTGGAAACAGTACAAGTGTTTGCACATTGTAGAGTCCCATCTTTGCATGCCTGCATTGCTCTTCTCATAACAAATTCACTCATGTTGGATTTGTCTTCAAGACAACAGAGAACAACCCCTTGGGGTCTTCTACAAAGCACAGACTTTGGGGTCAGCTTGACCTAGACTATCCACAACATCAGTTAATTGGAGCCACTTGACTCAGATTCTAATGACGGGATGTCATTGGAAGTTTTCATGCCAGAGAGTGATCATATCTGATTTTCATTTAATTTAAATGATTTCATGTTGCAGACTGAGAAATGAGACCAAGAAGGAAATTGTCTTTCTCAAGTTTACCCAGCCAGCACCCAGCCCTGATATGTGTGGGATTCCATGTTATGAAACATTCCTTCTTATAATTCTTCCATCTATATGTTTCTTTTACCTATTGAGACAACAGCCCATGACTTTTACAGTTATTATCTCACATACACTTGATGACCCAGGAGTAAGAAGCTGTGTAGGTGGGGACACTGGGGAGGTGTTGAGGGGTAAAATAACAAGACCATGGTCACAAAACTGATAATAAGTAGTAGCCAGGTTTGAATCCAGCTCAATCTCTTCATGCCAGGAATCCTGTCTTTACCTATCCCTTCTCTGTAGCTGTGTGGAGAAATATGTTGGTGAAACTCTTCCCAGTATACAACATGACATGGTTGAAGAGAATGAGTAGCCAGGAATCCTGAGAGGCCTTCATGGAAGTCTTATCTGTTGCATGCTGTCATTTAAGTGTGATATCACTTCCTTGGAGATAGAGCACAACAGAATTTGGAGCCCTGGTAACCAGGCACTAAGATTCCACAGAGAGCAGTCTACCCAGCTCACTTAGCCTGAGATGCTGAGAGAAGAAAATGTTCTCCTGCTGCTTTCCTAGGTCCAGAAGTACTGACCTCAGGAATATTGGAAATAAGACCTTTTTATCAATGTAGATATTGGCTCAGTCCTCAACCCAGAAGCCACTGGCCATTGATCAAGAGGTTCCCAAAGATAACATAGTGTGGCCCAGGGTCACCCAATTCAAGTCATGATGCTACTTTCATCCTACTTGGACAGCCCCAAATCCTCCATCCTTTCAGTGTGCAGGAGGCATGAAGAACAGGACCATCTTGGGCAGAAGTAGGTTGTCAGGGTATGGAAATATGGTGGGCCCTTTGGGTTCACAACACAGGTCATGGGTGCCTGGTGGGAAGACAAGTGGGGCAGGAGGCAATGGTCATTATACAAATATTAGACCTGGGGCCCATTCCAAGTGGGGTGGTTATGCATTCAGATACCTTTCTGTGCCAGATCTGGGTCACAGAAGTAGTAAGGGGATCTCACCCTGTGATGACTGCCATGCATCCTCTTGACACCTACTTGCCTGGCTACTGGGCACTGTCTTTACAGCATTCCACACAGAAGGTTGGCAAGGAACAGCTCAAGGGCCCCTGCCAGTGATGTGTCCAGGTGAGAACATGTGGGGTAGCATTTCCACATCAGGGTATTGAAATACCTGGGGAAGGTTGGAGGTCCCAGATTCTAACTTCACCTTCCTGTTGGGCCCTCCCATGGATTTGCCATCTGTGTGGCCCACAATCCCACTCCCAAAGCCTTCTGAGCCTCCATCCCTCACCAACCCTACCACTCTGGGAAACCCTATCCATGGCCAGGTGGAGAGTCACTTTTCACAGATTTGTAGGAGCATCTGAAAAGAGATGCCAATATTGTTTTAATTATCACTAAAGCCAAGATTACCTTTGCATTTTGTTGTTTCCTTATTGCCACTCCTTGAACACAGTTGTCCCCTGGAGCAGTTGACAGGACTGTCCTTCACATCTTCTTTAAACCATACAGATCTTCATGTCCCAAGGGTGGTTTTGACTCTTAAGGGGCTAATTTTATGATACAAAGGGGCTCACATCATGACATGTGCATATGCAAAAGCTACACTGACATAACATATCTATCCTCTTGAATTCTCCAGGCCAGTAATAGCAGCCTCATTGAGCTGAATAATATTCTTTAGGGGAGGCTGCATATAGCATATAACCTCACCCTGCTGTCATATCTTAAAGGGATTCCTTTTTGGGACCATTTCCTCAGAGCTGCAGAAAACATCTTACATGTGTCCTAATGATCTGTTCCCCCTCCCTTCCTGCCAGGATTGACTTGAGGAATATGATGGCTGGGCCATACACCTGCAGAGGGAAATTTAACAGGTTGAGCCATAGAACTTCCAAAAGACTGCAGTGGCTCAGTTTCCTGCATACCCCAGGCCTGGCTGTTAACATTTTCTTTCATTCTGGTGAATCTGGTGTCAGGGGAAAAACTGCACTACTTAGGTGATTTGTATTACAATTCTCCCATGAGAGGTAGAACCCCACCAACCAGCCATTTGAGTTTGCTCTTTTCTGAGGCTTCTATTCAGATCCTAAGCCATGCAATGGTCGTTCTCCTATCTGGAAACTCCTGGCATTTGCCCATTTGTTAGACCAGGGATCACCATGACTACAAATGCTCAAAAGCCCCTTTTAATTCAAAAGAGAAAAATCAGTGTGTTGCTTGGAAATCAAATTTGTTCTCACAATTTCTGACCTCTCCTCCCACTGTACCCAAAGTGGGGAAGAGATGTGAGCAGACACTTTCCCTCCATGTCTGGAGTAGACCACACCTCCTATAGGACTAAGGAAATATTGTGTGGCCCCAGCATGAATGGCTCTGAGTTCTGACCTTTGTGTCCCTAAGCAGCTGCTTGAGAATTTCCTACTTAGGAATTGGGTGAGTTGAAGTCCCATAGGGATCATGATCTTTCCTGGCACTGAAAGAGTGAGGTCCTACTGCTCCTTAGCTACCAGAATCACAGGAAGGGTATAATAATTAAATTATTCCCTCATGCCAATGCTAACTTTTTCTGCTACAGAAAATCCTGCTGAGCTTCTTGCCTCAAGTCACAGAGGGCTTGGGGGAGATGGTGTGCACCAATCCATGCCTCTGGGGTTCATGGGGCAAAGGCTGATAGTGAGCTCCTTTCCTGCCCCTCCCATTGTGGAAACAGGTTAGCCCTGAAGAGGGCCCAGAACAGCATATGCACACCGACAGGGTGGGTACTTGGGAGAAGCTTGTGGAGCCCCTGGTGCCTGCCATCCTGTAGGGTGACCTAGCCTACCTAAGCATCTTCCTGACAAATTATCATGCCTTCATCTCCATCACACAGGTGCTGTAGCAGGTGTTTATAAGTTGAAGGCCTGTCCTTACACAGTGATGGCTCTGCCACTCACCAGCTATCTGTCTAGGGAACTACACTGCAGCCTCTCGCCTTAATTTGCTCCTATGAAAAGTGGGGTGTTGGGAAGACCAACTTCCCAGGGCCCTCAGTAAGATGGAAATGGGCTAAGCCATTGAAGGTGATTCCTTGTACCTGCTCTGCATAATAGGTGTTTCATAGGGAGGGATGGTCAATGTGTAGCAGTTTCCTCTATACTTGAAGTTCTGTCTCAAAATGACCTTTGGAAATCTAAATTCCCATTGAAAGGAAGTTTGAGACTCCATCTATGTAGGTCCCTAACTTGAAGTAGCCTGAGCTGGGATCACTAGCAGCTGGCAGAGGAGCCAGTGTCCATATTACTTTTCAAAGATGGGGCAGCTCAGGTTTCCTTCATTCAGCAAATATCTAGCAAGTGTCTCCTATGTGCAGACACTTTCTAAGGCCCATAGAAAGCTGAAACAGTCACTGCACACCTGGGCTTCCCTTCTAGTTGGGTAGTCAGCCAGCAATGTTACACAATAGCAACAGGAGGTGCACCTAAGTATTTATAGGTGGAACCCTCATGTCTCCTCTGGATATGGAGATGACAGCACCATGGTGATGGGGCTAGGGAATTCCAGGGGTGTCTGAAAAATGAGTAAGCTCTGGTTGAGGAGTGAGGGCCTCCTTCTTCCCAGGTAAAATAAGGAGTGTGTGGCTGGTGGCATGAGCAATGGAGTAGAAACCTGGCTCCCATTATTACTAACGGAGAACAGAGTCCAGGGGACAATTCCCTACAGTAGGACAGGATGCAAAGAGACTTGTATAAAGATCCTAGTGCACAGAGTGCAGAGGGCACCCTGGAGGCTCTGAGCTTTACCCAGTTCCCACCCTATATTTGCATGCCTCTCTATCCTACTGCATGCCAGGGACCCAGATCTGGAGGTGTGGTGAGATAGCAGCTCACAAATCTTCCTCATTACTCAGTCCTGTGAACCTAGCTACTGGAGGGCTGGGGAGGGCAGGGTCCATGCCATTTGGGAAGCCAGTGTCAGAGGCAAGAAGAGCCCCAAACACGGATTGCAGAGTAAGAGGCATGAACTAAGTGCACAAATAAAAGACTAAGGGGCCAGGAGGGACCAGGGCAGGCTGTGGCAGGACAGGTTCTTGTCCCTCATGGGCCAGATTTTTATGAAGCTCAAAGTGTGTGCAATGCTGTTCAATTAGCAAAGCAGACAGAATACCTCCCTGTCCTCATTGAGGTTATGTTCCATTGGGTGAGGGCTCAGGGAAGACAGAGAAGTATGACAGGAGGGTGATCATCAGATGGCAGTGTGGCAGCAATGGCCATACCTCTCACTGTGCTCTTCACCCACCCCAGCACCATTTCCTGCATCCTGTGTACCTGGCTGGAAAAACACACTGAGGATTTCTTCCAGTCCCTAAACTTTCCCTGGCTCATGCAGCTGGTAGCTTTTGCTCAGGAAAGCCTAAGTCTGCCCCGTAGTGGAGTGCTTAAGCTCTCCTTTCTCAGCTGGAGCCCATGGAGCTCAGTTAGACAGAGACAGAGAGTGAGGTTCCCTGGGGATTAATGTGCATTAGCCTATGGGGGAAGGGAGTGGAGTTGGGTCACACAAGGAGGAACCTCCAGAGTTTGCCTTTGTTCCCAGAACAAAGAGTAAGTCAGAGCACTAATCTGGGGACTTGCAATCTGGGAAAACTTCCTGGGGGTGACATGTTTGAGTTGGGCTGCAGGTACAGACAGTGCAATCATTCCTCTATTTTGGAAAGCTCATAGAAAGTCAGTCCTGTTGTCACATCTTCCTTTTCTTGCTTAACAAGACCCAGGGTTACAAAGCACTTCATTGCAGCCTCCAGAGTCATTTCCATCACTGGCACCAGATATCATGCCTACTCTAGAACTGCCAGGGCCTCTGGCACCACCTCCAGTGTTACCTCCAGAGGCCGCATCATTGCTGGATTCAGAGCTGGAGCCTGTGACATCACCAGCTGTAACATCATTTACAGAGCCGGCAGAAGCTCTGATGCCACCTCTAACACCACTCCAGAGGTTCATTTATTGATGGATTTTAATCTGAAGCCATTCACTTTACCAACAGAAGCACCATGTCCAGGGCTGAAGGCAGCTCCATTATCACCTTCACTATCATCTCAAGAAGTTGTGTCATTGCCAACTACAGAGCTGGAGCCAGTTCACTACCAGTAGTAACAGTGCCAGAGGTGGAGATAGCTCTGATTTCACATCCACTGCCACATCTGGAACTGAAATCCAAGCCAGCATTACCTTCAGCTCTAGAGCCTTCCTGCTCCTCACCTGAGACCCTGGAGATTGAGCTGAGTGACCTGAAGTCACATCCTGACATTCCCTCTGAAGCTGAACAGATAGTACTCATGGATGTGGTGAGCAGCTGTGCTAGGTAGGGGAGCTGGGGGATCTTCTCCAGAATCTGTTCTCCCCAACTTGTCATTCCATGCACTGGGGTCCAATGACCTGATTCTAAATGACAGATCCACCATTCTACAACCTGACGACTTTGGCAAGTTTCTAATTCTGAAGGCTTCAAGTTCCCCATTTTTTTTTAGCAGATCATAGGAGACTAACCATAGAGATAGAACAAATGAATGTTTGTCAGGGGCCTGGTCCATTGGGAGGCAGAGGGGAGCTTTCAGAGGTGCAGCCGGGTCCATGACTCACCCACCCATTTGTCTAGGAGGCCTCCAGAATCTCAAAATATATTAGACACTGGTGGGTTCTGGACATGAGGGCAGGCATCCAAATGAAGCCCTTGGTTGTAGCCTCAAGAGGGAACGGACCTCTGAACAAGAGAGAGGCCCCAGAGGAACTATCAAGAGGGGCCAAAGCTGCTGCTCATCATGTGGGATATGGGCCCCTGTCAGGTGCATGGCAGGAGTGAGTATAGACTTGAGGAAGATACAGGTCTCCCCTCTCTGAAAGCATAGGATCCGGATTCTCCCATGTACTGGACAAACTGAGAGGAAAGAGAACCTAACCCAGAGAACCCCATCAGGCTCAAACCACACCCTCAGCCTGCAGAGCTGCAGATGAGGACACTGTTCTTTGGCTTGGGGATTGCACTCTCTGTCTGAGTGCTGCATGACTGGGTGACACTCCCATCCTCCTCAGAAACTGTTCAAGAATGTGGTGCCCTATCATTGCCTGTGCTCCATCTGGTTCCAGGACCACAACAAGGGCAAGGAGCACATGTCGCCCTCCATCTGCACCACTGTCATCCAGTTCAATCATGTGGCCAACTGTATCAGCACCACCTGCCTTGGGCACAAGAGCATGAAGGGCACAAATAGTACTAGGGTTGTGGAGAACTGAACCAAGGTGGCCAAGGTATGCCATCCAAGTGCAATTCCTCCACCTCAAGCTCTGGATCTCACTCTTCCCTTTTAATCAGCCTTCAGGATTGGAGTCTGTGCCATGTCCCCTCCACCATCCCAGAATCTCTCTGTCTAGTGGCACAGTCCTTTCCTGGCATGTCCCAGGAGCAGTGCACTCCCTTCCTACCTATGCTTCGTCCTTCAGTTGAGCTAAAATACGCCTCACTGTGAGTGTCACCTCCTGTGCCATAAGTGTGCCCTAGAGGGCTCCCTTGGCATTGGCATCTCCCAGAACATGAGAGGCCAGGTGAGGGGAAGTGATGCTGGAGCATGAGGGAGCTTAACTCCCTTTCACTGTTTGTTACTTGGTCCTTTCCCAGGGGTGACAATTCCTCAAGAAAGTCTCTTCCCTTCATGCTATCCTATCTGCTCTCAGGGCAACTCAATCCCCAGCCTTAAGGAGATGTGGGAAGAAGTTTCTAGGTGGATTGGCCACTCTCCAAAGTATCCCCAGGAGGACCACAGACCTATCCAAAGGTGGGCATTTTGCCTCAGTGGCCTGGGCCCTGATGGAAGGCAGCACTTTCTGGGTTCAGGACTGACTCTGGGGTTGAATTCTCATTCTCCTTCTCACCTGAGGGCAGTAGTTCTTCTTGAAGACAGTTGCATCCCCTTAACTGTCAGGTACAGAGCTGAGCCACATGGGAGATTTCCAAGTGTTTGCTACAACACCCCACAACATTTTTCCAAATTGAAACCAAATAGGTAAAAACCTGTTCATGTTCTATGGTATGGGAGTGCCTACTCTGCCATGTGAATGCTCACCGATCAGTAAACTGTGACCCTGGAGGAGTCAGTGTCACCTAGATTCATATCCACTCATCTAGCCAGTAAGGATCCTTTGGTTCCAAAATCACACAGGTTTGCTCTCCCACCACTCATTACCAGTCCCCAACTTTTCCTTTCCTCCCCAATGGGACAGCACCTGTGAATTCCAAACTATGAAGAACACCTCACTGTGCAGGGACCTTCTGATCCAGGTAAAGTGGAGGTGAGTGATGTGGTCAGGGGAGACTGTGGGACTCCTGGTTTCATAGTAAATTTTTCTTCCAAATTTTCCAGTCTGGCAATGTCTGGACCAGGAGGTTATTTAGCCATGCACATGTGGGGAGCAGTGGGGGGCGGTAGGCCATAGTCATCAGAAGTGCTGGCAGCAGTTGGGCTTATCCAGGGGAGATGCTGAGTCAGAAGCTTTAGCAGGTTTCTTTCACTGTGGAAGATTCTCATCCTAGGGCCTTCTCACCAGTGACATATGTCCAGATGGCTATGAAAATTATTTGGGAACCTTGTGAATCATGGTGGCTCATGTAAAAAGGAAAACAGGAGGCAAAATATTGATGCCCAGTGCTGCTGGCAGCCTGACTTACCTGGTGAGTCAGAGCTGATTCATCATGAGACCCCTTCCTGAGTGGACACGAAAAAATTCTCTGCAGGAGGAACTTCCTGAGAGGCTGTTTGGGGTAGGAGCAGCATTTGGCATGGCTGTGGGCAGAGATTGCAGGGCAGAGACTAAGGGGCTGAATTAGTAGGAGCTGTTTAACCAGGCTTCCAGAGACACTGCTTCCCTCTTCCTCCATGGCTCTTCTGGAAGCATTCCTGGATGCATGCTGTGAGGGTGTGTTAACTGAACCCTGGTCAACAGTTGTTCATGGTGAGTGATTTCAGCTTGAGCAGGACCTGACACTAAGTGGGTGGAGCTAGTGATTCCTCCAATTCCCTGTGCAGTCAGGGGCTATTTGCTGTCCTCTTAGGCCTATATCTCCTCATCTAGAAACAAAGTGATGACAAACTGTGGGACCTTCTTTACAGAGACAGGAGAGGTTCAAGGGAGGACAGGAATGTCAGTGAGGTTTCCCCTGGCTCCAAATTGGAGAAGGTGCTGCAGAGAGGACCACAATAACAGGATGTAGCACAGAGTCTTTCTAGGTTCAGTTCTCACCTACACTTTACAGATGAGGCACCAGGGTCTGGGAGGCCAGGCAGTTCATCAAAGTCACATACCAAGAAAGAGGTGGAAGTGGGATTAACATCTCCAATCAGAGTTCATGGCTGGTGGCAGCAGCATCTCTGCCATTTGAGGCAGGGAGCATGTTCAAGGCCCCAGGTCAAACTATAGGGTCAATTGGGTGATGGGAGGATGTCCTCACTGACCTCATTCTCAACCCTAAAATTGAGACCTCTGAGGATTCTACCCTGGAGATGAAGCCAAAGAGAGCTCAGAAGATGCAGCTGAGGCAGGGTGGGGCTGGTCTCCAAGAGATAAAGAGGGTCCCATTTACTGGGTGATATTTGGGTCCGTGGTGCTTAAAAGGGTAATGGAAGGGAGGTGGTAAAGATTCCCAGATTCTCCCAGTAAGAGGTCTGGTTGGGGGTTATGAGTCTGAGTCTGGGGAGTTTCCCAACCTGATGCCACATATTGTCATACAAGGCACTGTTCCCTACCTGGGGACATTCCTCAGGGAACACACCATGCTGGACTCATCTCTCTAGGACCATCTTAATATGAGTGGGCCTGGGGTTGGGAGGGGTGGAGTTAAGACCTAGAGCCATTAGGAATAGAGGCCCTCCCAGAGCACTGGGCTCTCAGCACTGGGCACACCTGGTCCATAAGAGCCTCACTGCACCATTGTGAGCTGGAGTTGTCAGGTCCACTTTCCAGACAAGTAAGCAGACATATCTGTACTGATGGCACAACTGAATAAGGCTCTGCCTGAGCTGCACATGGCCTCTGCCTCAGGAGTGGCCTTGGCAGGAAAGTAAGGCTGCTTCATCCAAAGCTGGGAAGTGCAGGAGAGATCAAGTAGTCTCTTCACCCTGACTCTGCAGTCTCTCCCTCTGTCATCAGAGAGGGTTGAATGGATGGTCACTTAGTCTCTGCCCCTGTCCCCCTCCTTTAGTGCCCCAAACCTGAATAGTTCCATGTGCTGGGAGTGCTGGCCTGTGGCCTGATGGGTCTTCCTAGTTGTACACATAAGAAGGGATGAGGGGAGCTGGTGATGGTCTGAGGGACATCTTCTGATGGAGCTGGGCTGTCTTCCAGGAGAGAATGACCTATTTTGAAAAAGGAGAAAGGTGAGTAGCTGTGGCCATCACTGCAAGGGTAGGGTGTGGATTGGGGGGGGCAGTTAGGGATACACCTGGTCAGGACATTCCATTGCTCCATCTGCCTTCTGCTTTTTTAAGGGGAGAGGTTAATTTAAAGAGATGAGTTAGACCTGCAACACTGGGTTGGAGTAGGAAGTGGTATCTGGAAACTTTTCCTAGAGTAGGAGCTGAGTGACTCCTGTTCTGAGAACAGAAAGGTCTTGAATGTTAGTGCAGGTGAAAGGGGGCCCCATGTGAACAATGACCCTGCCACTTGCAGCATCCCTGTTTTGCCCAGCAGACCAACCCAGGCCTCCTCTCCATCTGCTCCTTCCCTCTCATCCGAGGAATATGAGGTCCTTTCACATATCCAGGTCCTGTAGTCAAGCTGCACCTATGACCACCTGGTGCCTGATGAACAATTTCATTCCCGGTTTGGGGCATTGTAGCAGCTCAGCAAGACAGAGTTAAGGGCAGGACTGAAAGTGGGCAACAGCTGGGCACACACTCCCCTTTGCCCAGGTCCAGAGATACTGCAGCCACGGCTCTTGGTCACCATCAGACCCATGGTCTGGAGACCCCTGGGGCTCTGGGACTTCTCCTTCAGATGAGACTCTGGGAAGGAACCCTGAAGTTTGTTTTCTGGTAGTTTTACAGCAGACATCTGCCCTGTTGGCACCACCTGCCTTATGAATTGGGTCCCCACCACTGTCAACTAACAGCACACTCCAGGCCCCAAACCTCCCAGATGCACTCCCAATCCAGGGCAGGCAAGTGCAGCTGCCTCAGAGCTCAGTGTTACTTCACGTTAATAGAGGGCTTAGGGAAATAGCTTAGTGTCAGTGTTCCCCCTCCAGTACTGACCAATTCTGTGATAGAGTCAAGTCCCCCATCATTCTAGGTCTATTTTCCCTTGAAGAAAATGGGTGATGCTGACTGATCTCTCCAGAGGCTGGTGCCCATGGCTCCTGTGGAATAAGGGAGCACATGGCAGTGGGCCCAGAGCCCAGAAGGCAGTGGGAGCTTGAGGATGTGAATAGGAACTTGGTGGAGGGCTCAGGTATGCCACACATTCTTCCAACCACCAGGGATCCAGCACCAAGCCTAGCAATAGTGACATCTCTGACTCCAGTGTCCAGCTACATTTTGGCTCTGACCTCAGCAGTGGGGATGCAGCTGCCTCACACCCCATATACATGGTTAATGCCTCCAACTATGATCAAGAAATCTACATGAACCTTGATCCTGAATCCCCTTATTGCCAGGAGTAGAAGGTACCTGCCCATAGCTTCTCCCTGAAGGCCTATCCCCTGGTCCTCCCTTCCCAGTGCCTGAGTTCCCTTCACCACACCTACAGAAAGGGTGAATGAGACCTACCTTGAATAACAGCTTCTTGAAATCCCCTGGAGATGATCACCAGCATGGGGTTTCCTCCAAACTCCATGGCTTCTTCTGATATTTCTGTACCCCACAGTTTGGGGAATCAACCCCAACTTTTGTGCCTGGAGTTGCCCAGAGACACCTCAGCCTCCAGCATTACCTCGTGCTCTTCATCCTGCCCCATGCCCAGGACCAAACTGCACAATACCAGAAACTTGGGCCCAGGGCAGTTCTATAACATGCAGGTGGGCAACTCCTGCATCATCTGCATCAGCCTGGATGTGTTCAGAGCAACAATTACCTGAGCCGGCCAGGTGGCAGCCCCTTGAGACTCCTCACTGGGTAAGGCAGTGAATGAGGAATGATTGACATGTGCTCTCCCTGCCCTCTTGGAGCTGTCATGCTAGTGGGTTGGGAAGAACAGTCAGAGCCTGAAGGAGCAAAGACCCTGCAAAGGTGGTCGGGGCTGAGTATGGTAGGTGGAGATTTGGAGCTTCCATCTTGAGGTCAGACAGCCTGGATCTACCTCACTGGGGCAGTCCCTGAGAAGAGGGAAGGGAGGGGACAGCCTGGAAATCTCCAAGCACAGCAAGTGCCTGGACCATCTGAGAAGCAGTAAGGAGGTCAAAAGTGAAGGTACAGGTTTCATGGGGTGAAGTGAGGTCAGAGAGGAGATCACATTGAGCTCTGTGTGGGGCAGACCAGGAAAGACAGAGGGGGTGCTGCTGACATGTGGGAGATGGGAGTAGGGGCTGCCCAATAGTGGTGGCAGTGAGGGGACCTGATCCAGGATAGATCTGCAGTTCATGCCACCTGTATTAGCCAAAGGGGTGCTGATGCAAAATACCCAAAATCTGTCAGATTTTATAAAGGATATTTGGGGTACAAGCCCAAAGTTACCAGGCCATAAAGCATTACTTACTTCCCTCACCAAAGTCTATTGCCACATATTGGAACAAGATGGCTTCTGATGTCTGTGAGGGTTCAGGTTTCCTGGTTTCCTCTCTTCTTGGGGCTTGCTTGTCTCTGGGCTCAGCTCCTCTGCTAGCTCCACAAGGTCAGCTGTAGACTATGAGGCTTTCTAGGCTTTGCCTCGCTACACAAGGCCAGCTATAGACTATCAGGTGAATGGCTCATCTCTTTTCCTGGGGCCTTTTCTCTTTCCTCATGGCCAGGCTCCTCTGAGTGCTTACTCCCTGGGCTCCAGTATTAAAACTCAGCATCAAAACTCAAACAAAAACTCCAACTAATTCTTCTGCTCTGCCATGTAGTTTTATCTCTGAGTCCCCACCCGCCAAGGTGCAGGGACTCAATGTCCTACTGATGTGGCCCAATCAAAGCCCTAATCATAACTTAATTACACCCAGATGAACAGAGCAGTTTACAAACATAATCCAATATCTATTTTTGGAATTCATAATGATATCAAGCTGCCACACTACCTCATCCACCACCTGCACACATGTTGGCTGAAGTGCCATGTCACACACCCACCCAGCACTTCATTTCCCTATCTACCTGGAAACAGGGTCTTGTAACTAAACTATGACTTGTATGACCCTCCATCTGAGTCCTGCCAGTGCCCAAGCACTCAGGGTGAGGCAGATGAGTTCTGTTGCTTACCTCAGCACAGGCCCAACACATAGTAGCTCCATGGGCATACAGCTCCTCCTCCTCCCTGACATCCAGGCTTGGACTAGATGTCTATGCTTGGAGTTCATATTGTCTTCCTGGAGGAGCTTGTTCCAGGGTGCAGATCCCAGAATAATGAGAATCCTGAGGAGGTGACAAGACCTGTCCAGGCTGTCCTTATACATCTCCTATACTCCCCTTTATGGTGGCCCTGTGTCCTTAGGGCCCTTGAAGGTCATAGAAGATGTGCAGGCTGAGGACCAAAGGGAGAGGGCTCAGCCTTAGTGGAAGTAGCTGTGAGACAGAGGGGAAGTTCTTATAGGAGATGGAGGCTCAAAGGATTGGAGAAGACCCCGTCATTCCATGGAGGTCTCCCAGAGAAGAACAAGAAGTCAGTGAGTCCCCTATTCACCCAGCACTGCCTGGAGGGTCAGAGCGCTGGGGTCAGTGCTGACACAGCTCCAAGTATTCTTGCAAGGTAATAGATAAGTAGGAGGAAGATATATATGAAAATACAAGTCTTAAATTGAGGACACCTGAATTCCTTTCTCTGAGTTGATTAGAGGGAAAGTTAGAGTAAGATGCGGGTATGCCTTCCCTTTGGATTGAGATAGTATTTTCTTCTCTGTTTACTTTTTTTCTTATCTTAACTGATGTCACTTTCTGAGAAAAGGATTTTTTTGTCAGGTTGAAAGAACAGTGATCATTTATCTAAGAGAACATTTGTGCCTAAGGCCAAGTCTTAGTCAGTGTCAGAGAAACAATTTGAGACCAGAAAATCTTCAATAAATTTTAGAGTCCTTGTCAGAGGGCCAGTGTCCCAGGACTCTCACATTATGTTAGTTGGAGATCAAACATGTAAAGACATTTTTTTCAGAGCAATCATAATGCATCATCGATGAATATTGATGACTATGTACATCAAATGGAAAAATTATATTGCTATTAGAACCAATAATAGATATTTGTGAGTGCGTCTATGCTGTGTATGAGAGGAGACAGGTTTGGAACATGGCAACAGATGGGCAAGGGCAAAGGGACTTGGCCAAACTGGGCATGTGAATGGCAGTCCCTGGAGGAAAACAGCAGGAGGGCTGCAGAAAAAGGAGCAGTGCAGTAATGAGCACAGGGCTGGAAGTGCAGGAACCAAAATGTGATGGAGGGGAAGACAGGACAGGCCAACAATACAAGGACAAGGAGGGGAGGGCCTTGGAGGGGATGCCCCAGGGAGAAAATGTGTGACTGGAGGATATGTAGAACATGTAGTGAATGGCTTTCCCTAATACAATCATCCCCTGTTCCCACCCTGGACAATATTTTATATAGTTTGGTTGGTTCAAAATTTCAATAGATATTTACTGAGATACAGGGAACTCCCCAAGAACTTTCCCTCACAAATAATCCTACAAATCTCCATTGTCACAAATTAGCTGCCCTAATAATCCCCCTGCTACTAACCTCCCTAGAGTCACTGATGGGGGAATAATATTTGTCTAAAATATCACATAGAAAAGAAAATAAAAACAGGTAGCCATATCCAAAGAATTATCCACTCAAATTAAACAAATGGCCCAGTGACTGGATCTCCCAAAGTACTTTAGAAGCCATGGTGTTAGATGACCACATGGCCCTAGATTACTTATTGGACTCTGAAGGAGGGCTCTGTGTACTCACCAACACCTCATGCTTTATTTGAGTAGATAACACTCCTCAAGTTCTACAGATAGCCAGGGACATGCACCAAGGGGACATGATGTCCCTCTATTAACTATAGAGATTGAACAAATCAAAATGTTCTGAACTATTCCCTTGACTTTTCCCCCATTAAATGGGCAAACCTGCTGGAAACAGGATTTGAAATCCTAGTTTGTGTACTGGATTCTGGATCATTAAGATGCTTACAATAGGCTCCAAACTCAGAAAATATGAAATAACATATTACATAGATAATAACACAACCTGGGTCCTGGAGATGGATAATTTTATAAAAGGGCCATAGATGGTTCCTGTGGCTCCTGAGTTGTTTACTTCTTCACACCAGAGAAGGAGCATTAGTACACCAAACTCAAAATTTACATACCCAATTGTTTAAATATAGGCCAGTTAAGGCCTGCCTACCCTGCAGAACTGCCCCAACATTTGCTAACCATAGATAAGACAAACCTTGAAGCTATAAAATATCACAAAAGGCTGCTGCCTTAGAGCTTTCTGACCTTGAGACTTCCCACCATCCTGCTGAGTGACCTCATCTAGACATGCAATCCCCTCTCCATTTATCTTCTCACCTGGGAGTTCTCTTGGCCTGCATCCCTTCTAGGTGGTGACCCCACACCCACCAATGATTCTGGAAGATCTCTTGCTGTGAGGGATTTTCTTTTCCTGCAAACTTGTCCAAGTTCCACCAGTAATGTTTGTTGTGTCCTAAAGGTATATCTCTCGTCTTGTTCTATATTTTTAAATATTATTTTATGAGATGTTTTACATTTACTAAAAATCATAAAGAGAATACAGAGCTTCCATATGCCCATATATTCTCCCCATTATTATCACCTTGCATTAGTGTGGTACATTTGTTATAATGGATGAAAGATTATTTTTATAATTGTACTATTAACTATAGTCCATGGCTTACATTAGAGTTCAATGTGTTGTACAGGTCCATGTTATATATATATATATATATATATATATATTAGTGAAAAATTCAATCTCTAATTATCCCCTTTACCACTTTCAAATACACAATAGTGGTATTAGTTACATTCACAATGTTAGCCACTATCACTGTTCTCCATTAACAAAACTTTTCCAATCCCTGCTACAGAAATTCTGTACCAGGTAAGCTTAACTCCCCATTCCCTTACCCCAACTTGGCCCCTGCTAATATATACTCCAGATTCTGACTCTATGAATTTGCTTATTCTAATTATTTCATATTAGTGAGCTCATATGATATTTGTCCTTTTGTGTCTGGCTTATTTCACTCAATATGACATCTTAAATGTTCATCAATATTGCCATATGTATCAGAACTCCATTCCTTTTTATGGCTGAAAAATAATATTCCATTGTATGTTAATATCACATTTTATTTATGTTTTCATTAGTTGATGGATACAGGTTACTTCCATCTTTTAGCAATTGTAAATCATGCTGCTATGAACATCAGTGTGCAAATATCTGAGTTCCTGCTTTCATTTCTATTGGGAATATACATAGAAGTGGGATTGCCAGGTGTTTTAGTTTGCCAAAGCTGCCAATGCAAAAAATACCAGAAATAGGTTGGCTTTGATAGTGTGGTTTTAATAGGGTAAAATCTTACAGTTCTGTGGCTGTGGAAATGTCCAAATCAATGCAGATCCTGGAGTCATGCCATGTGACAAGGTAAAATGGCAGATCTGCCAATCCTTTCTTTCTTCTCATCCAGGCTTACCTTATCTTTTAGCTTTGAGCTGATCCATGGGATTAGCCTTTTGGGTGCCACTTTTTCATCTTCTCCATGGAATCCAGCCTCAGAAGTCTCTTTCAGCATCTCAGGGTTTCTCTATCTTTCTGCAGCTGTAGGCAATTCTTGACTCCCTTCTTTCACATGGAAGGGTCAAAATGGTGGCTGTCTTTGTATGTTTCTGCTTTCAATTCTCAGTTTATATAAGACCCGAGCAAGAGGGAATAGACCTAACCTGGGTTATGCCTCACTGATATACTCCAAAGGCCCTAAAGCAATTCAATCAAGATCACTTAACTAAATCTAATTTTAAAAAGGCCCCCGTAGTTGATGGATCACTTTCTCTTGCTTTCAGAGTTCTCTCTTTATCTTTTGCATTTTGACATTCTGAATGAGATGAGTCTCTAAGTAGGTCTGGATGGATTTACTTTGGAATACATTGCACTTCTTGGATGTGTGTATTTTTGTCTTTCATAACTGTAGGAAAATAATTAGCCATCATTTCCTCAAATTTCTTTTTTCCCCATTTCCTTCTCTTCTCTTTCTGGAATCTCATGACACATGTTGGTGCACTTTCTGATATCATTCAATTCCCTAAGGCCCTGCTCAGTTTTTTTCCATTCTATTCTCTCTCTGTTCTTCTGTCTTTTCAATTTCAGCCATTCTGTCTTCCAATTCACTTAAAATCTGTTGTTGTATGCTTCTAATGTATTTTTAATCTCATCCATTGTGTCTTTCATTCCCATAAACTCTCTTATGTTTCTATTCAAGCTTTCAAATTCTTCTTTGAGCACACCCAGTGTCTCCTTAATAACATTTATCTTTTTATCCATATTTTTCTTCAGGTCCTTGAATTGATTTAGGAGATTTCTTTGAACATCATTTATTAATTGTTTCAAATCTTGTGTCTCATCTGGTGTTTTGATTTATTCCTTTCACTGGGCCATATTTTCCTGTTTCTTAGTATCACTCATAATTTTTTGCTGATGTCTAGGCATCTAATTATGACGCTGAGTTTATTCTGATGGTCAGTTTCTCTCTCACCTAGGATTTTATTTTTGTTTCCAATCTTTGTGTAATGGCTTTTCTTGTTTAAATTTCTTCTAGGAATTTAAAATTGCCCTGTTTAACTGATCAAAACTGGGCCAGAGACCCACTAAGATATTGCAAACCAGTTTCCAAGGGTCTTTGTGTGGGGAACAGTAAAGGCACAAAAAAAGCCTTCACAGGTGAATTCTACCAAGCATTTTGAGAAGAATTGAGAGCAATCCTCTTTAAACTCTTCCCAAAAAAACTGAAGAGGAGGGGAACTTATGCAATACATTTTATGAAGCCAATTTCACCATAATAAGAAAGCCAGATAGATTCTGGGAAAATACCATCATTATAAGTAGGCACTGCAAGCTCTTTAAAAAAAAAAATGCTTCGAAAGGGCAAAATCCCACACAAGGGAACCATTTTGGGAATCCACAGAGCAGGAGGCTTCAGGGCCTTGACTAGAAGGAGCTGGACAAAGACATAAAGAGCCCAAGGGAAAACCACGAGTTTCTAACAACCTGTGGCTAGAAATTGCAGGTGGCTAAGATCCACCCTCAAGGCAAATAGACCATGTGGACTCTCTGGATTTCACCAGACAAATGAGTGGGAGAAAGCATTCCCTGGGTGGAAGAGAAGTCTGGTAAAGTGTGGAGAGTGGTTTCCTTTCTGTGGGTTTGGACATCTGAGCCCTGTTTGGATCTTGGGGAGGATACCAGAAACATTGAGGTGGCCCTGGGGAGAGGGGAGAGGGTAATCTACTCAGACAGACTGTCACACCCAGCTACCCTGGGAGAAAGGAACTTTGTCAGAGAAGTGACAGAGACAGGTAAGTAATTAGCCCAGTCACTGAAAACTATTTAAAAGTCTAATTCAGCTAAAGGAAATGGGGGCAGGAAGAGCCCAATAAGGTTTCAAAAGCCTATTTAGTCTATAGAGCTGCTGTAGTGCAGTGAGGAAATGCCTGCCTTCCATGGAGAAGGTTGCTGGTTCATAGACCCATATACCTCCTAAGAGAAGGGATTCAGGGAGAGTAAAGGTTCACAGCTAACATCTTTATGATAGGGAACTTGTAGACTGAGTTTATACTGCTTTGTTTTGTAGTTTCTGGGTTTTTTTTAATTCTTTTTCCTTTATTTTATTCAATAAAAATGGGTATAGCACCTGTGGAGATCAGGTGGCAGGGTAATTAATTGATGAGCACTAGAAGCATGAGAAGGTCTCTAGGGGCCCAAGAAGGAAGACTGTTTTCCCTGGATTGATTCTTTGTGGCTGTTTTGTTTCTTGCCAGATAAACATGAATTAAGAGGGTATGTCAACAAAAAAATGCACCCCTCAGGAAATACTACAGGGAGTCCTACAGGTTGAAAGAAAAAAACAGGAGAGAGAGAGCTGGAGGCAAGGGTAAGAATAACTAAAATGATAAAAAGAGAAATGAAAACAACATATGACATACATAAACCTAAGGAAAATATGGCTAGTATAAGTAATTCCTTGACAGTAGTAACATTGAATGTTAATGGACTAAACACTCCAATCAAAAGAGAGATTGGCAGACTGGATAAGGAAATATGACATATTCATATGCTGTTTACAAGAAACTCACCTTAGACCCAAGGACACAAGAAGGCTGAAAGTAAATGGTTGTTAAGCAATTCTAAATGCAAACAATAATGAGAAAAGGGCAGGAGTAGCTATATTAATATTGGACAAAATAGATTTTAAAAGCAAAAATATAATATTTTCGGTAATCTAAGCACCTCTTAAAATATATATATATATATATATATATTTTTTTTTTAAAGTGGAAACAGAGAGATGGAGAGGTGAAGAATTTTCTTGTTTATTGTTTGTCAGTTTTTGTTTACTATTATTATTGAAATAATGAAAATACTCTAATAATGATTGAAATGATGAATGCACAACTATGAGATTATACCAAATACTATTATTGTACACATTGAATGAATTGTGTGCTTTATTAATATGTACCAATAAAATAGATTTGTTTAAATAAATAAAAAAAACACATTATATATTAATAAAAGGGGTAATCTATCAAAAAGAAAGAACAATCATAAACATTTATGCACCTAATCAGGGAGCCACAAAATATATAAGACGAACATTGGAAAAACTAAGTAGAGAACTAGATGCCTCTACAATTATAGTAGGGGATTTTACTGCACAGTTATCACAATAGACAGAACATTTCAACAGAATCAATAAAGAAAGAGAGACCTTGAATAATACATTAGAGGATCTGGACCTAATATACACATACAGATCATTACACCCAAATACAGCAGGATTCACTTTCTTTTCAAGTGTGCGTGGATCATTCCTCAGGACACACCACATGCTACGCCACAGAGCAACTCTTAATGAATTCAGAAAGATCAAAAGTATACAAAGTAATTTCTCTGACCACAATGGAATTCAGTAATGGGCAGAAAGCCAGATTGGGCACAAAGATATGGAAGATAAACAACACACTCTTAGACAATCAGTGAGTCAAGGAGGAAATTGCAAAAAAAAAATTACCTTGAAACAAAAGAAAATGACAACACAATATATCAAAACCTATGTGATGCAGCAAAAGCAGTGCTGAGAGGGAAATTAATAGTCATAAATGCCCACATTAAAAAAAGAAAGAGCTAAAATCAAAGACCTAACTGCACACCTAGACGAATTGGAAAAAGAACAACAAAATAATCCCAAAGCAAGTAGAAAGAAGGAAATAACAAAGATTACAGTTGACCTAAATGAAATTGAAAATAAGAAATCACTAGAAAAAATAAAATCAAAGCTGATTCTTTGAAAAGATTAATAAAATTGACAAACCCTTAGCTAGACTAACCAAGGGGAAAAAAAAGAGAAGATGAAATACATAAAATAAGAAATTAGGAAGGGGATATCACCCATGACCCCACAGAAATAAAGAATATCATAAGTGGATACTTTGAAAAAATTGTATTCCAACAAGATGGATAATTTAGAGGAAGTGTAAAAATTCCTTCCTAGAAAAACACAAGTAGCCTACATTGGTGAAAGAAGAAATTGATAAACTCAACAGACCAATCACAAGTAGTGAGATAGAATTAGTCATCAAAAACATACCAACTAAGAAGAGCCCAGGACCAGACAGCTTCACAGGTGAATTCTACTAAACATTTCCAAAAATACTAATAATCCTGCTTAAAGTCTCCAAAAAAATAGAAGTGGAGGTAGCATTGCCTAACTCATTCTATTATGTCACCATCACCCTAATACCAAAGCAAAACACACTACAAGAAAGGAAAACTATAAGCCAATCTCTCTAATGAATATAAATGCTAAAATTCTCAACAAAGTACTTGCTAATCATATTCAACAACACATCAAATGAATGATACTCCATGACCAAGTGAGTTTCATTCCTGGTATACAAGGATGATTCAACATTTAAAAAAGCAATCACTATAATACATCACATAAACAGATCAAAAGAAAAAAAATCACATTATCATCTCTATAGATGCAGAAATAGCATTTGACAAAATACAGCACCTGTTACTGATAAAACACTTCAAAAGATAGGAATAAAAGGAATCTTTCTCAACATGATAAATGGTATATATGATAAACTCACAGCTAACATATTCAATGGTGAAATCATAAAAGCTTTCCCTCTATGATCTGGAACAATACAAGGATGCCCACTTTCACTGCTCTTATTTGACAATGTGTTAGAAATACTTGCTCAAGCATTTAGATAAGGAAAAGTATAAAAGACATCCAAATTGGAAAGAAAGAATTAAAAATTTCACTAGTTGGAGAATACATGACACTATATATAGACAGCCCTGAGAAATCTACAGCAAAGCTTCTAAGAGCTTATAAATGAGTTCAGTAAAGTGACAGGTTATAAAATGAATGTGCAAAAATCCTAGCATTTCTTTACACAAATAATGAGCAATCAGAAGAAGAAATCAAGAGGAAAAAAAAAAAAACATTTACAATAGGAACTAAAAGAATCAAATACCTAGGAATAAATGTAAAGATATAAAAGATTTGTATGCAGAAAACTATACAACACTGTTAAAGGAAATCAAAGAAGACTTAAATAAATGGAAGAATATTTCTTGTTCATGGATAGGAAAGCTAATCATCATTAAGATGTCTATTCTACTCAAGCTGATTTACAGATTTAATGCAATCCCAATAAAAATTACCACAGCATTTTTAATGAATTTGAAAAGCTAAGTATTAAATTTATTTGGAAGGGCAAGAGGCCCAAAATAGCAAAAGATATATTGATAAAGAAAGATGAAATTTGAGGAATCACATTATCTGACTTTAAAACAAACTACAAAGCTACAGTGGTCAAAATTGCATGGTATTGGCACAAGGATAGACACACTGACCAATGGAACCAAATTGAGAATTTTGATATAGATCTTCACATATATAGTCAACTGATATTTTTTTTGGGTGGGGGGCTTTTTAAATGTTTTATTAACCATAAAATAAATCAATGTCTGATGGCAAACATGTGGCACAATTTTTTTTTAAATTTATTTTTATTGTGGGTAAAAATCAAAATTCTCACAATACACACAAACATTTGCAAAATGATATATAAATATATATATGCATATATGTGTATTTGCTTACAAAAATGTTATTTATATATATATATACATATATTTTAAGAGGTGCTTAGATTACCCAGGCCACCAAGTCCATTCAACTGGGAAAGAATGGCTTCTTCAAAGAATGGTGCTTGGAGAACTGGATATCCATATCCAAAAGAATGAGAGAGGAACACCATCTTACATCTTATGTAAAAATTAACTCAAGATGGATCAAAGATCTAAATGTAAGAGCAAAGACCATAAAGATTTTGGAATTTAATGTAGGGAAGCATCTACAGGGCCTTGTAATAGGAAATGGTTTCATGAAATTTACCCCCAAAGCTTGAACAATGAAAGAAAAAGTAGATAAATGGGACCTCCTCAAAATTAAAAATTTTGCACTTCATATGAGTTTGCCAATAAAGTGAAAATGCAGCCTATTCATTGGGAGAATATATTCAGTAACCATATATCTTATAGGGGTCTGTTATCTAGCATATATAAAGAAATCCTACAACTCAAAAATAAAAAGACACACAGCCCATTTAAAAAATGGGCAAGTGAGTTGAATAGATACCTCTAAAGAAGAAATACAAATGGCTATAAAGCACATGAAAAGATACTCAGCATCACTATCTATTAGGGAAAGGCAAATCAAAACTACAATGAGATATCTTACATCCACTAAATGAAGGCTACTAAAATAACAGAGGACTACAAGTGTCGGAAAGGATGTGGAGGAATGGGAACACTTATCCACTGCTGGTGGGAATGTCAAATGGTACAGCTATTGTGGAGGACAGTTTGGCAGTTTCTCAGGAATCTCACTATAGAACTGTCATATGATCCAGCAATCCCACTGCTGGGTATATACCCGGAAGTATTGAAAACAAGGACATAAAGAGATATATGCACAGCAATGTTCAAAACAGCATTATTCACTATTTTCAAAAGTTGGAAACAACCCAAATGTCCATCAACAGATGAATGGATAAGTAAATTTCGGTATATATGCAATGCAATATTACTCAGGTGTAAGAAGGAATGCAGTATTAACATATGGGATACCATGGGTGAATCTTGAAGCCCTTATGTTGAGTGAAGCAAGCCAGGCACTGAAGGACAAATATTACATGACCTCACTGATATGAATTAAGTGAATTGAGCAGACCCATGGCGGTAGAGTCTGTAAAATAGGTTTACAGGAAACAGAAAAGGAGAAGAAGTTAGTGAGCCAATGCCCGTATGGGCAAAATCTATGATAAGATGGAAGGGTGTAGTTGTGCAGTGGAAGGGCATGACAGTGGTTCAATGATGCTATTGGGTTGGATGGTACTGGTTTGTGAGGGAGGAACGATGGGTAGTGTAGGTTGGGCTGTCCATGGAACTGGGGGGAGGGTTAGGGGAGGGAGCAGTTGAACTCTGGGGATTTATAGGTATGTGGTTTAAACTACAAGGTTTGTAATGTTCTTTAGGCAAATATAGCATGGGGGGATTACTGGTTTAGGGTGTTGATGTGGGGGACATGTGGGACAGGGCACACCTGGGGCAGGTGTCTAGGGAGTGTTTGAGTGTTTTCTTGTCATAATGGATTATATCAGTGGGTAGAGACCTACATAATGAGAGGGAAGGTGTTGGACGCCCATCCTGAGGAGTCCTGCTATGTTCTTAAATAGAGGGGTGGAAGTCTTTTGAGAGCATAGGCAGTGCCTAATAGGGGCTGATAGTCCAGTATTTTAAGCCCTCTATGTTGTTGCAAGTAACTATGAATCTTGTTCTTCAAGAAGTGAAGCTTGGTGGTTGCCATGGGTGCTGAGGTGAGGGGGAGGGAAGAATAAAATAGATGTAACATGGGACAATTTGGGGAACATGTTGTATTGCATGATGCAATGATGGATACAGGTCATGTTAAATTTCATCAAAATTTATAAAATTGTATGGTACAAAATGTAAATCATAATGTAAATCATTGGCCATGGTTAGTAGCAATGTTTCAATATTTGTACATCAATTGTAACAAATGTACCATCCATCCGTAAATTGTTATTAATAGGGGAAAGGGGAAAAGGGGGAGGATGTCGGGCATTTGGTAAACTCCTATATTCTTTACATGACTTTTCTATAACTTAAAACTTCTTTGAAGACAAAATGAAAAAATAAGACACTGGGTGAATAATGTCACTGTACATACAAGACAACAGATCTTACAGTGATGAAAGACATAATGTCAAAAAATTTTAAAATATTTTTCATTATTCCAATTTTTTAAAAATATTTTTTAATTTTTTTGTAATTTATTTCTTATTTTTAAAAGTTTATTATTATTTCAATTTCTCCTTATTTTATTTTAATTATTTTGTTGCTTAATTTTTGAAGTTTTGGATCACAAAAGGGTTACATCTATGACAGGGGAAGGTCATTGGTGTGGGCTGTCAGTGATGGGGGATACATGGAAGGAGGTTCACCTGGGGTACCTCTTAGGCATATACAAGTGTTCAAATATTTATGGGACATTGTCATGGTGGGTGGAGGTAAACACAATAACTGAAAGATTATTGAATTCTCTTCCTGGGGAACTCCGCCACATTCTTTAATGGAACAGCAAGAATCCCCTGAGTACAGGGGCAGTGATTAGTGAAGTATAATGGACCATTGATGGGCCATTGATATTGATGACTATACTTATGAAACTTTACTTTTAAAATAGAAGCTTAGCCTAGTATTATAAGGTGCCTAAGAGTTACCTCTTGTGAGCCTTTATGTTGCTCAAATATGGCCTCTCTTTAAGCCAAACTCAGCATATAAATGCATTACCTTCTCCCCAAGCATGGAACATGACTCCCAGGGATGAGATTCCCTGGCACCAAATTACTACCAAGTAATACCAGCAATGCAACTGGAAAAAGACCTTGACCAAAAGGGGGAAAAGACAAAGACAAATGAGTTTATATGGCTAAGAGACTTTAAGGTGAGTTGGGAGGTCATTCCAGAGGTACATCTTATGTATATCTCAGCAGGATCTCATTGACTGACAAACTAAATACTACTTTATATAGAGAGGCCCATGAGGGCTCTGGAGACATCCAGACACTATAGGCAGAGCAGAAACTATACGCAGCTCAGGATTTTGGTGCCCTGCCATGGTCCCTACTTTTGAATTTATGCTTTCAGTGTGCCAGAGTTGGGCTCAGTTGTGGTTTCCTTACACTTAATTCTTCTGCCCCTTCTATTTGAACCTATAATTTGTACTAGAGTCGATTGGTGTACATCCAAGAGACTTGGGCTATCCATGTGCCAGCTGGGCCCTGAATCTCAACAGACTTGCAACACCTACTCTCCAGTTCATTGGATTTACCCAGGACAACTAAAACAGAGATGCTTACAGATAATGAGAATTCCAAGAAACAGAGAGAGCCTGCAAATGCAAGCAAGATAGTCCCAGCCATCTGCCCTATGGGATCTAAGTCGTCTCTCAATGAGAGGTGGAGTGGGCATCACCATCCCAGAATCCTCAGGATTGGGGAATGAATGATGTACTAGAGCAGACTTGCTAATATACTACCTTAGACTTATTGTGATTCTAGCAATGGAAGAACTTATATTATTGTTGTGGAGACAGTGGCCACAGGAGGTTCTGAGAGGAGGGAGAGGAAAAACAGATGTAATATAGTATTTTTTTCAGGACTTCAAAACTGTCATGCATGACATTGCAATGGCAGATACAGGCCATTATATATCCTGCCATAACCTACAGAATTGAATGGGAGAGTGTGGTAGTTTGATAGAATTATGAATTCCAAAAATAGATATGGATTAAGCTTGTAAACTGGTCTGTTCATCTGGGAATGATTAAATTATGATTGGGTCTTTGACTGAGCCATGTCAGTAGGTCATTGAGCCCTGCCCCTTGGTGGGTGGGGAATCAAAGATAAAAGACATGGCAAAGGACAGAGTTGGAGTGTTTTGTGTTGGAGTTCTGATGCAGAGTCTTGAGCTGGAGCCCTGGGAAGTAAGCATACATTGGTTATGAGGAAGGAGAGAAGGCCCTGGGAAAAGAGAGGAGCCATTCACCTGACAGTTCACAGCTGGCCTTGTGAAGAGCAGTAAAGCCTAGAGAGCTTTACAGTTTACAGCTGACCTTGTGGAGGAAACAGAGGAGCTGAGCCCAGAGAGAAATGGAGCCCCAGAAAGATAGGAACCCAAGAAGCCTGAACCCTGGCAAATGTCAGCAGCTGTCTTGCTCCAACACGTGGCAACGGACTTTGGTGAAGGAAGAAACTTATGCTTTATGGCCTGGTAACCATAAGCTTCTACCCCAAATAAATACCCTTTATAAAAACCAACTGATTATCGGTATTTTGCATCAGCACCCCTTTGGGCTGACTAATACAGAGAGAATGTAAACTACAATGTAAATCATAATCATTACTTAATGACAATGATCCAAATATATTCATCAGTTCTAACAAATGTACCACACTAATGAAGGATGATTACAAAATGTGGGAAAATGTGGGTGGGATAGGGAGCAGGGCATATGGGAATCACCTATGTTCTTTATGTAACATTTATGTAATCTAAGTATCATTAATAAATAAAAATATATATTTAAAAAACACATACATACATACATGTAACAATACTTAGTTTAATAATACCCAGTGCTTCATTTTGAAAGAAAGGGGGAAATTATGTATATATATGAGAGAGCTGAAGAATGCCTATTTTTAATGCTAGTACATTTTTCTATTTGTCAGAAATTGGATGAACATTTGATTGTTGATCCAAATTGAACATTTAAATCTTTTGAGAGATTAAAATAAGTTGATCATGGAAAAATGTGAAAAAAGAAAGCTAGATAAAGATACTACAAGAAAAGATAATTAAAGAGTAATCTCTCTAAAGAACATAGATGCAAAAATACTCAAAAAATTTTGAAATAGAATCCAAAACATATTAAAAGAATTATACCCAATTGGGATTTATTCCTGGTATGCAAGAATGGTTCAACACACACAAAAATCAATTAGTGTAATACATCACATTAACAAATTCAAGGGAAAAACCACATGGGCATCTTGATTGATGCAAAAATTTTGACACAATCCAACATGCTTTCCTGATTAAAAAAAAAAAAAAAAAATTCGAAATATAGGAATAGAAGAAAGTTCCTCAATATGGAAAAGGGCATATATGAAAATCCCACACCCAACATTATGCCTAAGGGGAAAGTTTGAATGCTTTCCTTCTATATTTGGGAACAAGACAAGTATCCCTACTCTTACCACTATTATTCAACATTGTACTAGAAATTCTACCTAGAGCAATTAAACAAAAAAAGCATCCAATTAGGAAAAGAGGCAGTAAAACTCTCACTATTCACAGGTGACATAATCTAAAAATTAGAAAATTCTGAAATGTGTATAGCAAAGTTATTTGAGCTAATAAAAGAGTTCAGCAAAGTGGCAGAATGCAAGATCAACATACAGAAATTAGTAATGTTTCTCAACACTACTATTGAACAATCTGAGAAGGAAATCAGGAAAATTTCCATTTACCATAGCAACAAAATGACTCAAATATCTAGGAATGAATTTAACCAAAGATTTAAAGGAAATGTATTCAGAAAACTACAAAACACTGCTAATAGAAATCAAACAAGACCTAAGCAAATGGAAAGACTAAATATCATGAAGATGACAATCCTACCAAACTGACTTATAAAGTACAGTACCAATCAAAATTCCAACAGCCTGCTTTATAGAAATAGAAAAGATAATGACCAAATTTATTTGGAAAGGAAGGGGCACCTGAATAGCCAAAAAAAACTATGAAGAGCTATGAAATGAAGAGCAATGTGAGAAGATCCTCACTGCCTGACCTTGAAACATATTACAAAGCTACTGTGGTCAAAACAGCATGGTATTGGCATAAAGTTAGATACATTGATCAGTGGAATAGAACTGAGAGACCAGAAGAAGACCCTTAACTCTTTAGCCAACTTTTTTTTTTGACAAACCTACCATTCCATTTTACCGAGACAAAACAGTCTCTTCAACAAATGGTGCTGAGGGAACTGGATATCCATAGCCAAAAGAATGAGAGAGGAACCCTATATCACTCCCTATATAAGAATCAAATAAAAAATGCATCAAAGACCTAAATACAAAAATCAGGAAAATAAAAATCTAAATATAAAAGCTACTGGAAGAAAATGTAAGGAAACCTCTACAAGATTTAGTGGTTTTTCCTTTCAATCTGCAGCACTGCCTTTAGTATTTCTTGAAAGGCAGGTCTCTGATTGGTATACTCTCGAAATTTTTGTTTATCTGTGAATATTTTGAATTCTCCATCATTTTTGAGTGCAACATTTGCTGGATAGGGAATTCTTGGCTGGAAGTTTTTTTTTTTTAATTTATTTTTATTGTGGGTAAAAATCAAAATTCTCACAATACATACAAACATTTGCAAAATGATATATAAATATATATGCATATATGTATATTTGCTTAAAAAATGTTATTTATATATATATATATATACATATATTTTAAGAGGTGCTTAGATTACCCAAAATATTACACGGAACCCACTGGGATTCCCATGTTGCCCACCTCCCACACCTCCCACCACATCCCACACAAACATTTCCCACAAGTGTGGCCCACTACCCTCAATGAACTTACACATCCTGGAGCCTTGCCACCAACCATAGACCACAGTTCACACTGTAGACCACACTCTCTCCCACTCAGTTCTGAGTGGTGTGTGCTGATTTAAAATGGCCTACATCCGTTGCCACAACAGTACTCAGGACAACCTCCAACTCCCAAAGAAGCCCCCCCCCCTTTTTTTTTCTTTTAGCCCCTAGACTATGTCATACCACCGCCTTCTTGCCTCCATGGTTTCAGATGAGAGATCAGCACTTAGTCTTATTGAGCTTTCCTTGTATGTGATCATTCTCTTTTCTCTTGCTGCTTTCAGTATTCTCTCTTTGTCATGAAAATTGGACATTTTGACAAGTATATGTCATGGAGTAGGCCTGTTGGGATTTATACTCTTTGGGGTGTGCTGCACTTCCTGGACATGTACATCCATCTCCCTCAATACAGTTGAGAAGTTATCAGCTATTATTTCATCCAACACTCCTTCTGTCCCCTTTCCCTTCTCTTCTCCCTCTGGGATGCCTATAATGTGTATGTTTGGGTACTTTGTGTTGTTGTTCAGATCCCTAAGTCCATGCTGGATTTTTTCTGTTTATCTATCTCTTCTACTATATGTTTGATTTCAGATATATTGTCTTCTACATTGCTAATTCTTTCCTCTGCCTGTTCAGATCCCTTGTTATATGCTTCTAGTATATTCTTCATTTCTTGTGTTGTGCCTTTCATTACAATAATATCCATTACCTTTTTATGTATGTTTACAATTTCTTCAGTATGTTCTCCTAGTGTCTTCTTAAGATCATCTCTTCCTTCATTTCATTACGTAGTTTTATGTTATTTGGACAGCTCTGAATAGTTGTTCCATGTTCTATATCTTCTCCTGGTTTTTAGTTTGTTAATTGGACTGGTCCATGTCTATTTCTTGGTATTGTTTATAATTATTTTTTGGTGTTTAGCATCTATCTTGATGGGTTTATTCAGTTGATTAGATTCTCTCTCTACTTTAGGGTTTTATTTAGTTGCTGTATTTGTGTGTGTGGTAAGTTTTCTCTTTGACACCTTGTTCCTATTTTTCTATTTCCTTGCTCTTGCTATGTTTCCTTAAAAGAAAAAGATTAGGGCCAGGAAAAGGGAAAGAGTAAGAAGAGAAAGAGGATAATAATAATAATAGTAAAATATAGAAGAGGAACCCTATAAGGCCTAGAAAAAGGAGCAGTTAACTCATGTAGAAAGTGCAAAGGAATAAGAATGAAGTGGGGCACAAACAATGAAATGAAAAATGTGATAGAGAAAAATATCTAGAATGAATTAAAAGGCCAGAATGACAAGAAGTGAGGGAAAGAGAAAAGAAAAGACAAATAAAAAAATTTTTAAAAAGAAAGAAGAGAATAGAGATCAAAATAAAAGCAAAAAAACTTGAAGACTAAACAAAGAGAGGTGGATTGTAAGAACAAAAACAGAAAGCAGAAGATAGGAAGATGAAGGAAGGAAAAAAGAAGTTATCAGCTATTATTTCATCCAACACTGAAAAAGAGGAGACAAAGGAAGGAGGGAACACAGCAAACAAGAAACAAGACTGCAGCACCTAATTTAAAAAAATAGGGGAGGAAGGAAGGGTGTGAAGAACAAAAATCAAACAAGCAAGCAATCAAAAAAAAAAAAAAAACTTAGAAAAACAGCCTTCCTCTTAGGTCCCAGAAGGGCTTCTCAGGCTGCCAGTGTTCATCAATCAATTATCCTACAGCCTGCCCTCTGGAGGTTTTGAGTCAGGTTTTAGCAAGTAAAGTAAGTTAAATTTAATAAAAGGAATCTTTTTAAAGAAAAAAGAGACCCAAGAGAAACTAATAAAAAAGAATGTCTATGTGTTCCATGTCCTGAAGTATCAGCTGGGTGTTTGATAACCCACTGGATCACTACTCTAAGGAGAGCTAGGAATCAAACCAGGGTCCTTGTATATTCAAAGTGGAGACCCCTCCACTAAGCTAAACTTTCTCATTGGGCCAGTTAGCTGGAGAGCTATCCAGTAAGTTTCTCTAGGGCAGGTTTGGTTCTTTGCAGTTGGGTAGATTCCTGTCTGTCTCTGGCCCCTTTCTTTTTTTTTTTTTTTTAATTGAGAAATGTATGCTTTTATTCAACTGTATTTTCTTTTTCTTTTTAAATTATTGTTTATATTTTCAATTATTAAATGTCCCAGTGTGGGACATGACTCCCAAACATGAGCCTCCCTGGCACTGAGGGATTACTACCAAGTACTGGCTGGTGATGCAACTGGAAAAATACCTTGAATAAAAGGGGGTAAAGGTATAGACAAATGAGTGTATATGACTAAGAGACTTCAAAGTGAGTCAAGAGGTCATCAGAGAGACAACATTTATGCACGTATCACTAGGATCTCATAGCTTACCAAAGTAGCTATCACCACAAGTAGTGGGGCTCCTGAAGGCTTTGGCAACACCCAGGTCCTACTGTCATTGCAGATAGCTCTAGAGTTGGTGCCTTTTCAGTGAGCTTACTTTGGAGTTTGTGCTCCCAAATATGACAGAGTTAGACTCAGTTATGACTTCTCTATCCATGCTTCTTCTGTCCCTTCTATTCAAACCTATAGTTGGTGCTGGAGTTGGTATGTGTACATCCAAGAGACTTGAATCACTGGGCCATCCATTTGCCATCTGGGCCCTGAGTCTCGGTGGAGTTGCAACACCTACTCTCCAGTTCATTGGACTCACCCAGGACAACTAACAAGATGAGGATGGACAATTACCATACCAAGGAACCAAGAGAGTCTGCAATTGCAAACAAGTGAGTCCTATCCATCATCCACGTGTGATTGAAAACCCCTCTCAATTAGAGGTGGAGTGGGCATCACCCTCCCAGAATCCCAAGGATTAAGGAATAAAATATGGACTAGAGTGGACTTACTGGTATTCTACTATAGACTTCTTGGAATTCTAGCAATGGGAGAAATTATATCATTGTTTTGGAGACAGTGGCCACTGGAGGTGCTGAAATCAGGGAGAGGGAAAAAGTGATGTATTATGGGGACTTGGAATTGTGCTGAATGATATTGCAATGACAGATATAGGCCATTATATCCTGCCATAACCTACAGAATTGAGTGGGAAAGAGTGTAAACACAATGTAAACTATAATCCATGCTTAGTGGCAATGCTCCAAAATGTGTTTATCAATTGCTAGGAATAAACCACATTAATGAAAGAAGTTGTTAATATGGGGAAAAGTGGGAAGCGTGGAGAGTATGACATATGGGAATCCCTTATTTTTTTATGTAACATTTTGTGTAATCTAAATATCTTTTAAAAATAAATAGAAAATAAAATTTTAAAGATGGTTTGCAAATTTTAAACCACTAAAAAAAAATTTGGTGGTATGTGGTGGTTTCCTGGACCTTATACCCAAAACATGAGAAACAAATAAACAAAAAAAGATAAATGACACCTCTTCAAAATTAAACCTTTTGTACCTCAGAGGACTTTGCCTAAAGGGTGAAAAGGCAGCCAAATCAATGGGAGAAAAATATTTGGAAATCACATTCCTGATAAGAGTTTAATATACATGATACAAAAAGAGATTCTACTATTCAATAATTAAAAGACAATTCACCCAATTAAAATGCATGAAAGATGGGAAGTGGCTGTGGCTCAATCAGTAGGGCTCCCATTTACCATATGGGAGGCCCCGGGTTCAATTCCCGGGGCCTCCTGTTGAAGGCAAGCCCACCCGCATGGCGTGGTTAGCTGACCCAGCGAGCACAAGCAACAAGGGGGGGATAAATGAATAAATAAATAAAAATCTTTAAAAAATAAAATAATAAAATAAAATGTATGAAAGACTTAAGTAGACATTTGCCAAAAGAAGAAATACAAATGGCGAACCAAAAGAAACACACGAGAAAACATTCAACGTCACTAGAGATTAGGGAAATTCAAATTAAAGCTACAATGAGTCATCATTTCACACCTATTTGAATGGCCACTATTAAAAAGTCAGAACCTATAAGTATTGGAGAGGATATGGAATGGTAGGAACACTTGTTCACTGTTGGTGGGAATGAAGACTTGTACTGTGGAGGACTGTTTGGCAGTTTCCAAGGAAGTTGAATATAGATTTGCTACATGACCCAGCAATACCACTACTAGGTATATACTGAGAAGATGAGAAAAGTGGCATGAAGAAGACTTCTGCACACTGATGTTCATAGCCAAAAATGGAAACAGCCCAGGTGTCCATTAACCAATGAATGAATAAACAAACTGTGGTGCATACATATGATGGAATACCATACAGCTGCAAGAATAAATGAAGTCATGAAACATATGATAACATGATGAACCTGGAGGACGTTAAGTTGAGTGAAGCAAGCTAGACATGAAAGGACAAATATTGTAGAACTGTGTTATTATGAACTAAATATATTATGTAAATCCATGCAGTTAACAACTAAAATATAGGTCACCAGAAAAGAGAATGAGGTTAGAGAATGGAAAGCTGAAGTTTAATCCATGCAGAATTGGTAACAACATTTTTTGTAAATCTTTTGTAATGAATAGAAATGGTAAAAACATTCTTAGTGTTTGTAGCTAGTACTGCTAAGATATGGGTATGACAGTGATTGAAAGGGAAAGTTAAAGGACATTCATATTACTAGAAAGAAAGCTAATAAATGTAACATGGGACTGAATACCATAGAGAAACCTCATGGGAAATATGAGTATGGGTAATTTTGCATATATAAGACTACATTTCTTTGGAACTGAACAAAAGTATGTTAATGTTATAAGATGTAATTATTAGGTAGAAATACAACGAAAGCAAACTATGGACTGTAGTGTATAGTAATATAGTAATAATCTTCCACTAAGTGTAAAAACAGGAAATATACTAAGTGAAAGAATCTAGACAAAATATACAATATATTGATTGACAACATCCATAAAAAATATAAATCTAAATAAATTAGAGAGACAGAAACAGAACAGCAGCTATACAGCATAGGAAGGATAGTAAGATTGAGAAGTGATTATTACGGAGTAGAGCTTTTTTTTTTTGTTTGTCTGGTTTTTATTTATTGTTATTATTATTAGAATAATGAAAATTCTTTAATATTGAATGAAACTAAAAATACACAAATAAATACACAACTACGTGATTGTACCAAATACCACTGATTTTATACTTTGGATGGATTATATAATTTATAAATGTGTATCAGGAAAATCAATTTAAAAAGGTGTAATGGATTCAAAGATGCTTGCTTTCTGCACAAAATAGCCCTCTGGGAGGAAGGGCCCAAGTAGAATATGGGATGTTTTCTCTCTGAGAACTGAGTCTCTGCCCCATATAAAATGACATAATCCAACAAGGCTAAAGAACTAAAGATTAAAATAATTATAATAATAAAGAGCTAAAGATTAGGAGTTTTCATGTTCTGAGGAAGAACTAAAAGCATCAGAAATGGAAATCACTTAACTTTTAGAGTTAGTGTCCTGATTGGTTGACAACAGATCTTTGACCAGATTACTTGAGAAAAATAGAACACCAAGAGAGGAACACACAAGTAGCAGAATTTCAGAGGAAGGCATAACCATGCTGGTTTTGCCAGGGGAAAGGAAGTACAACATTTTTTCAACACATGGAAACACACACTTGTTTTCAATTAACTGATTATTTTTATTATTGGTTATATAATTTGATAAATGTACGTAACTGACATATGACCTATAAACAGAAATGTGCATAAATTATAAGTATACAGATCCAAGAATTTCCACAAAGAGAAGACTCCCATGAAACTATCTCCCAGATCAACAATGTGAACATTATCAGCACCCCAAGACTCTCTCCCAATCACAAGGCCTCTCTGTATACCCAGAGAAAACTGTGATACAGACTTCTCATAACTTAGTATAGTTTTGCCTATTGAATTTTACATAAATGGAAACACAGTGTAGGAAACAAATGGGCCAGGGACTCATTTACATGGTGCAGACCAGTTCCCAAGGGCTTTGGTGTAGGGGACAGTAAAGGCAGAAAAAAGCCTCATATCTCTTTTCCTGAGGTGCACTTTCCTGACCTGAAAGCCTATGGTGCTCTTTGACAAACCCGTCTGCTCAACTAAAGGGGAATGTATTCAACTGAACCACAACCTGGAAGGTGGTACCTAAGCAATGTCCAGGAAAGTTCCTCTCTGTGTGGACTATTCAGAGCCAAGCCTTGCATTTCAAACACACTGATCATCCCTCACCTGCATCTGCCCTTTTCCAATGGAGGAAACAAATCTCTTCTATCCTCTGTATCAGGGGCAACCAGTCCTGGTCAGTAAGGAGGCTGTTTGAAAAGGCAGGCTACCTTTAACTCTCTGCCAACTCCCAGGTGGGAAAAATGGCACAGTCATGCCCAGTCTAGATGGGTGGAAACTATGACACCCAGCAGCCAAGATTCACCAGCTAACAACTGGATTGGCAGTAGGCTGTGTCCCTCCCTCTGTCCTTTCCAGTAGACATGGACCCTGCAGCCCTCTCAGTCCATAACCATCTGCCAGAGACTGGATGCCCCAAAGCTGTCTGCTTTGTGAGTGGGGGTTGGGTGCCACCAGCAGCAGCCTGAGTTACTCAAAGATCCTGACTGCAGAGCCTCCTTCTCTTCACCCTCCTTTCTTCTGGGTGCTGCCTAGCACTCTCCTGTTGTCCACAGCCTTAAAACAGTTGTTCTGGACACCTTCTGCCTGCCCTCTAGCTATTTTTCTGGGAGGGATGTGATACCCAAAACTCTCTAATCTTCCATCTTCTTGCAGTCAGATGAATGTGTTTAATTCATGGCTTACCCCTATTTGGATTACCAGTTTTCACAAATATGAAGCTTATCATTGACATGATGGTGGATGTGTCTTTCTTGTAGATATGTTGCATGGATATCATTTCATGTTTATCAAGGCCTCTTTCCCTGCCTGAAATAATGAAAAATAATTAAATTGGTAAAATGTTATTATTTGAATGAAAATGTAGAAAAAGGACCAAATTTAAGTATATTTAAAATATTGACCCTTGTGATGGTTAATTACATGTTTCAATTTTGTAAGGTTATGTTTTCTAGGTGTTTGTTCAAGCAAACACTAGCCTGATTGCTACTGTGAAGGTATTTCATAAATGGATTTACATCTATAATAAATTGATTCTGTCTTTGACTTATTGGATCTACAATTAACAAAGGAGACTGCCTTCATCAATGTGGGGATCCTCCTTATACAATAAGTTGGAAGTTTAAAAAGGAAAACAAGATTTCAGGAGTCAGAAGAATTTATGCCTCTAGTTCAGTTTCCCCTGCGGTATTCAAACTCAGAGTAATCAGATATATTATCTTGCAGCCTGCCATACAGAATTCAGACTTTCTAGTCCCCACATTCTCATGAGACAATTTCTATAAAAAAATCTCTTTATATATGTAATTTTGGTTTTATTTCTCTGGAGAAATAGAATGAATATGGCCCTTAAATGGCAAAAGAATGAGAAATGGAGGAATAAACAAGCTAGTGGAAACAAATTTTAGGACATTGACAATTAGAAAACATTTTCTGGATAAAGATAAGAGAAAGATAAAAATGAAGATTGGATGTTGGGGAGGTAAAAGTGAGGGAAATTCATCACAATGGAGGACAAGTTGAAGACAATTGTGTAATAGGTAACATCAAAATATATATGAGTATTACTTTCCTTAGGCCAAGATAATTAAAAAAGGTCATAAAAATAGAGAGTAAGTGAAAAAAAAAATGACATCATCTTTAGAATTTCCCCCCATGTCCTTGGTGCCATTTCAGAAAATATTCACTTAAGGAAATTGCATTTGACACTTCCAAGGTCTTGCATTCTCTTTCTCATATGAAACACAGGTGCCTGGAGTTCACCTAGACTCCAGCCTTGGAGAAATACTCTCTCTTCCGTTTACACCTCATCTCTGTGCTCCAATGGAAAATCACATCCAATTTACAGGACTGATAACTTGTATATAGATTGTGATTTCTGTGCTGAAAGTAGTGCATGATCTTCAAGTCAAGGGCTATCTACCAAGGGAACCAAAAGCCAAACACTAGAGGTTGGTGCAGAGGAGCACTTTACACATCAAATACATTGACCATTATTCCTCAGTGAGGAATGTATTCCTGGTTCTGTTCCAAAGACAATAAGGTCATCTGGTTGATGATTTCCATGTCCAAGTTCAAAGAAAAGTGCAAAACCCCCAAAGACTTAATAAGGCAGAAATCAAATTATTATAAAAAATAATCCAAATAAACATGAGTTCCACCACATAAGTGTAATATGGAAAAAGATATTCCATTATTTTTTTACATTGTAAAAAGTATTTTTATTATGTGTAGCAAATAAAGTTAATAATATTTTTTATTTCTGGAACTCAAAGTGTGATCATTCCACTGCTTAATTATCAAAGTCAATTTATTTCCTCTGAAGCTTGAAACAAAGATTTATCTTCAATATAGCCCTCTTAAAAAGAATCCTCAGCTATTTCCAGTCAGCTTTGTCACAATTATTTTAAATGGGCTTCTTTTCATCTCCATTTGTGTGTGGACAAACTGATGCATGCTTCAGAAACTCTCCACCTATTTACTAGAATTCTTGGTTCCTAATTTCTTTAGGTCCTTTAGAATAAATTTGTGGACCTGCATGGTTCCAAATTTCAGGCAACCTAGAAAAACCAAAAAATTTGTTCTTATTGATGATTACATCAATCTCAACAGTATTGGAAAATCTATGGAAATATTGTATCAATAGTAAGGCCAGGTTTAACATGCACAAAGCCAAGAAAACCAACAATGTCACAAACTGAATTTCTAAAGCACCGTGTTTGGAACACCCCAGCAGGAAAAAAAAATACTGAGTGCAGATACCATGCAATGCAAGATATTACATTATTTTTACTACTGTGGTCTCAAATCTCAGCTTCATACTTAGGGTAGAATAATAACTTTGAGTCATTTATTTGCTCATTAAAAATATACATTGACTTCCCAGCAAAATTCTGGGTATTGAAGATCGACTAGAACAACTTTTGAAGTGACAAACTATGTGTAAGTTAACAAATAAGGAAGAAATTCCCTTCATGTAGTTTTAAGGGCCATGAAAGAATCAGAGGAAGTTGTGGAGTGGAATATGGGGAAGAAGTTCTGGATATTTGTTGATAAACATATGATCAATGTAGGGATAATCACCTATATATAGCAAATGAGTGATGTTTTCCAGCATCCCATATTTGAAAAGGTCTTGGATATGCCAGCAAGGCCCACTCTTCCTGGATGAAGTGTGTAGCTACATCATCAAAGATCACAAATTTCTAAAACATAATGGACCTTATAGTTAATCCAGGGCCATGCCTATCAATGTACAAAGGATGATGATCAGGATAACAGCACTGGGAATGTGATGCTGAATTTATGGAAAGCTCAGATTGTGCTTGTTGTTCTAGACAAATATTCTCTAGGCTGATCCAGTATATGCCTTCCCCACATACTCATATATGCACACTCTGAACACATTTTAACTACAGTATAATAGAATAACACATGAAGTATTTTGTGAAATATCCTAGCCATTCCCTGAATAACCTGGTAACTTCCAGTGTAACTTCCATTAAACTGGTAGCTTCTAAATTGTTGATAATACAATTTTTACTTGAGAATCCATAACTACAACACTCCTCACAAAATTCAACTACATTTAGAGGTTCATTAGAATATAAGCAATATGCATGACCTGTGACTCTTTTAAACTCTATAGGTAAATTAGTATATAACATCATCAACTTTCTCATTTGCAAAATAGTTTTCCAACTATTGTTAGGAATGTTGAGAGTTCCAATCAACAAATGGTTAAAATGCTTCCTATCTAATAAGCACTTATTAAATATAGTTGATGGGTCTTTTATTTATTAAAATGACAAAACAATATTGGGATAATATCCAGTATTCTTCAGAATGATCAGATTTCCTAGAGAACTTGGGTCAGCTGATATTGCCTCTTTCATATCTACACAACTGGTATTCTTTTTGAGGTGTTAGGCCAAAGAGTTCAGAAACACAAGCCAGGGGCTCTTCAGACTGCTGTACTGAAAGATGTTCCTAGCTGGTTCTGGTATGATGTCTCCCATTTTCAATTTCTTTGGGAAATACAAGCTCCTATTTCATTACATTTCTGGAATGAATGTTGGTGGATGGCCGATTGTGTGTTCCAGAGGCATGGGGCGCCATCACCGCAGCTGCAGCATGTGTACACATTCAGGTTTTCCAGCAAAAACTTCAAGATCACATTCACTGGACTGTCCTGCGAGAAGAGCAAGGGGCAGGAGGGGCAGGAGGAGCCGGAGACCCCAGTGCAGCCCGTGAAGCCCAAAATCTTGCCCCTGACCATCCACATTCCAGACACCATGACCCACCTGATCAGCCCCATGCCATCTCCCATAGGAACCATCAGTGCTGCAAACTCCTGCCCATCCAGCCCCTGTGGGACGGGGTCTTCCGGGTACAAAGTGGGCCATGTAATACCATCTGACCTCAATTTAATGACTGAAAACTCGCAGCCAGAAAATGAAAAGGAAGCTTCAGTAGGAGACAGCTCAAAGGTTGATTCAAAGCCACCTTATTCTTATGCAAAATTAATAGTACAAGCAATTTGGATGGCTCCAGAAAAACAGCTCACCTTAGTGGAATTTATGCACACATCACTAAAAATTACCCTTACTACAGGACCTCCGACAAGGGCTGGCAGAATTCAATTCATCACAGTCTCTCTCTGAATTGTTATTTCATCAAAGTACCACTCTCCCAGGAAGAACCAGGCAAAGATTCCTTCTGGAAGATAGACCCTGCATCTGAGGGCAAATTCATATAGAGCAAGTTTTTGGGAAGAGACAGTCTAGGGGCCAGCCTTGCTTTAGAACCCCTCTGGGACCACTCTCTTCTTGAAGTGTCCCAGCCTCTCCCCATCATGCCACAGTGCTGTCTGCCCACTTCAGTGACATGTAGACTCCTGAGAGCATCTCATGGGAAGGTTCACCAGTCCCCCTGGAGCCTGAACCTGCTACTCTACAGTCCAAACTCCCTGTCATTCAAAAGTCATGGTTTGCCCAGTGCACCCCTTGTTCTCCACTTTCTGGTTAGCCAATTTTGATAACAGTACAGCAGCAGCTGCCACCAACCCTAAACCTGTTACCTACACAAGGGTGGCCATGCCTTCCCAGTAGCCCATCATGCAGACAGTCCACATGGTCCAGCAGGTGCCAGCAACTGGCTCCCAACATGGCTGGGCTGGCCCCTCAAACACATCTGCTATAGCCAGGCAGGCTGTGATTACCCACATATGGCGATAGTCCCCCCTCTGGAGGCAGAGCTGTAAGAAAATGGAGACTGCAGGGAAGTCAGAGTGAAAGTAGGGCCTATCCCTGTGATTAGCCACACCAGGCTTGGAAGCCACTGGCCAGGTGATTCAGACAGCCAAGGCCAGCCTCGTGCAGATGGGCACCATAGTACAGCAGGTGCCTTGCAACCAGCACCAGCTCCCCATGAAAACTGTAGCTCAGAATGGGACTCACATCATGCCTGTCACCACTGTGGCCCAGGAACAGGGGAATTGTTGTGGCCACCTGGAAATAACCCAAACAACACTCTTGGGAGCACGGATGAACAAAGTTTTATTATACGCAGGCACAGAGGAGAGTTCCCTCTCCAAATTCAGAGCGCCATTTTCCAATTTTCCTAAGTTTATATAGGTACAGAGCGGGCAAATTCCTGAGCAAGCAGGCAGGCAGGGTTACAAAGGCAGAGAAGCAAGGTTAGCTTATCTTTCAAAAGCAGAAGGCCATTAGGGAGGAAAAAGAGTCATTATCTGTATAGAGTTGTAAATGTCAATTCAAAGGGGCAGCCTGGGGTGCTTATCTTCCTGATCTGGATTCCAGGGAGAAAAGGGGAGGAAGGAGGGGAGAGAGGGACAAGGGACTGAGGGCAGTTTATTTTTTTAAAGCTGTGGGTTTCAGCTGAGGGCCGAGTTGGGATCCCGGCACATCCCTCATCATTCCCCCCTTTTGATACCTTTATAATTCTTTATGGGGCAAAAATTGCTATCATGGGGATTCTTTTATAGTCCCCAAGGGCTGATATGTAACATAAGGCATTACTTGGTGTTTTAGGGTGTTTAAGTGGGAAGTGATGTATTGTGTTAGGTACCATAGAATGCATGGTCCAAAAGTTAAGAGGAAAAAGACTGAGGCTATTACTGGCATAAATGGCAAAATCCCGGAGAGGAGATACTGGAAGTAATTTCTGTTGGCAGATGCCTGGTATACACAGTTTAAACAGTCTTTGGCTCTTTCCTTTAGCAGGGCCACTTTGTCTCTAACTATTCCTCAGGAGTTTGCATAGTAACATTATTCTTCCCCCAGGGCCAGACAGATCCCCCCCTGAACTTGTGGTAAGCAAGTCTAATCCTTGCCAGTTTTGCAAAACTACTTCTGCCAATGAATCTCTCTGATCTTGCAACCCGTTGAGAGCCCCCGACATTTCTTTGAGGTCATTTGATATTTCCTGAGTTAGTGTTTGTAAACCCTCCTGACCAACTGTGAGAAAAGCCTCCACTACTGCTGCACTCCCAGCTACTCCTAGTTCTAAGAGTATCGAACTTGCCTGTATTGCTCTTTTGGCTTGGGAGAGCTCTCCAGGCAATTCATTTCCATACACCAAAAATGATGTTACTGGCCAAGCCAGGTAGCAGATGCCCTGGACATCCAGGGTTAGGCAATGGTAGGCGTTGGTGCCACAGACCTATATGATGGAGTTTGCGGTGCATCGGTCAGGTTCATTGAGTGGGAGGGTGGTGTCACAGTTGGCCCTTCCAAGAGGGAGGATGGTTGAAGGAGACCTGGTAGTTATGTTTTACAGTTAGCCAGTTTTCCTGGGGGTTCGGATATGCAGACTGGGAGGGCCCTGGTTCCTGCCACAGGGCTGTCATGGGTTAGGGGGATTACGTTCCATGCAACAGGTACAGGGAAGATGGTTAGATTGGAGGAGGCAGCTATATCAGGTCGAGATTTATTTAGGAGTTGGTGGAAATTTCAGACCTGGTTCAAAAGAAAGTTGCGGAGGGGGCACTGTTTTAACTTTGGCTTTTAGCATCTGGGAGGCTTTATTAATATTTTTCATCAGGGCTTTTCCTGGGGGTTGGGTTACTGGGATCACTTGGACCAGTTTGACGTCTCCTGGGTCCGGCCCTGATGGGTTGTATATTCCGATTCCTAGTTTCAGTCCTGCCTGGGCCTTTAAAAAGGTATTTTCTGATCCAGTAGTTATGTTTAATAAGGTGAGGTTTATGGGGTCACAGGTTTCTATGCCACACCCTTCTTGGCTGGGGATTTTCTGTAGGAGATACAGAGAAGTTGGTGGGACTCCCTTCCAAGGAGCAGTGGCACCTACTAGCAAGCTCCAAGAGCGGCACAATCCTCTTCCTTTTGGGGGGACTTGGCAGAGGTATTTGTTATAGCTCCCATAGCTGCAACCCCTACACCCTCTCTTGGGGGCCTATATGGGGGCATGGGGGTATGGGGCAACTAGCAAGGTGTAAGGAGTGTGATTTGGATTGCCCTGCAAGTATCAAATATTACAGATGCTGAAGTTGCACCTACCGAGAATGGGACTGAAGAGTTCAGCATGGATGGTTTGCCCCAGCTTTGTCTAATTTGCAGCTGCCATAGATTTTGGGGATGAGTATTGGCTCTTAGGGAGGGGGCAAGGAAGTAAAGGACAAGCAAGTTAAGGCACAGAAACATCCTATTATACACCAGTAAACAATTGTAATTAGGGCTTTGATCTCAATAGTCCAGTCTGCAGGAGCCACAGCAGCGTGTCCAACTCCACATACCAAGGCAAGCAGGCATTATAAGCACAGAATCCACCAGGAACAGGGGTCTATTCAGCCAGAGTTTGACAAGGTCGGTGCTCAAGGATCCCAGGTGACTCGCACTCTCAAGGGGTTTCCGGGTATGGGTTGGGCTGTCCAGCTCTCCTGCTCTTTATCGAAATGTGCCTTCTTGACCTTGGACTGATGGATCCAAGGGACGATGCCTGCAACTTTAAGAGCAGTAGGAGTTACACTTCCCTGAAGTCTACTGTGATTTCTTCAAAGGGGGACGTTCCCGTGTGCTGGACACCTACTGGAGTACGGGGCCCTGCAAGGGGTTGTTTTTAGCAAAAACTTGGCACTGGCTGCTGATGGTGGCACACAGAGAAGTTAGCCAGGCTATGTAGTAGTATCTCCCAAGCAAGACATCTAGGGCAGTTTTCCCTAGGTGTGTGAGTTGGTGGTATCACTGGATGAGGGCATGAGCGGCTCCTTTGGGTACAAAAATCCAGTTATCCAGGAGTAGCCAAGCTCCTTCAGGGGTTCTGCTTCCCCCTTCTCTTCCAGCTCACTCCTTTTCTTCCTGGGTATAGCTTAGTTGATCAGTCTCTTGTACAGTGTTAATTCTGGGACTTGTATTCTGTGGGTTCCTTCAGCCACTTGCCAAGCTGCCTTGTCAGCTAACCTGCTTCCTTGAGCGACTATATCCATTCTTTTCTGATGTCCCTGGCAGTGGATGATGGCGACTTTGTTTGGTTTCCAGATTGCTTCTAACAGTTAGAGAATTTCTTCTTTGTTTTTTATTTCCTTTCCCCCTGTGGTTAGGAGACCTCTTTCTTTATAAATTTCCCCGTGGATATGAACACGAGCAAATGCATACTTAGAGTCAGTGTAAATGTTTACCACTTGCCTGGTGGGTAGCTGCAGGGCTTGGACCAGAGCCCAGAGCTCTGCCCATTGTGCAGACCATCCCCGTGATAGAGACACTGCTTCCACCACCCATTTGGTAGTGGTGACTGCATACCCAGCAAGCTTTTCCCTGTTTTTAACAAGACTGCTCCCATCTGTAAATAGTGTCTGATCTGGGGGAGGGAGTGGTTTGTCTTGGAGGTCTGGGTGACTGGCATAAACTTCTTCTGTCTCTTCGATGCAATCATATTCTGGAGCCCCTTCCTCCTCTGGCAAAAAGGTGGCAGGGTTTAGACTGTGCACCATTTCTATTGTCATTCTGGGGTTTTCACAGAGTAAAGCTTGGTAATGCATGAGCTGGGGATTCAATATCCACCGATGCCCCTGTGAGTTCATTAGGGCATTGACTGCGTGTGGCACCATAATGTGAATTGCCTGTCCGAGAGCTAATCTGTTGGCTTCCATGACAAGGGCCACGTTTGTTGCCAAGGTTTTTAGGCAGGGTGGCCACCCTGCAGCCATGGAGTCCAGCTGCTTGGGGAGGTAAGCAATAGGTCTTTGCCAGGGGCCGACTGTGTGAGAACCCTCAATGCTACTCTTTTCTTTTCATGCAGGAACAGGTTAAAGTTTTGAGTTACATCTGGGAACCCCAAGGCAGGGCTCCGCTGAGTTGTCTTTTGATGTTTTGAAAGGCCCTCTGTTGTGCTTCTCCCCAGGCAAGAGGCCCTTTTTCCGGACCTTCGTAAAGGGTCTTTGTCATGGCTCCAAACCCAGGAATCCAAGTGCAGCCCTGAGGAACTCGCAAAGCTTTCTTTTTGTGGTGGGGATAGGGATGGTGCAGATCACTTTCTTTTGTTGGGGTCTGAGTGTCCGGTGCCCTTGTGTGATGCTGAACCCCAGGTACTGGACTTGTTGTTTAAAGATCTGGGCCTTTCTCCAACACACTTTGTACCCAGTCTGTGTTAGAAGTTGTAGGAGAGTCTGGGTCCCTCTCCAGCAGTCCTCTTCTGTTACACTGGCAAGTAGGAAGTCATCTACATATTGTAAGAGAGCACACCTGCAGTTTTCCTGTGGGTAGTTGGCCAAATCTGCTGCCAACTCTTCCCCAAAGAGGGTAGGGGGGAGTTTGAAGCCCTGCGGGATCCAGGTCCAGGTTAGCTGAGTTTTCTGCCGGGTTTTGGGATCTTCCCATTCAAAGGCAAACAGAGGCTGGCTTGGTGGGGGGGGGCAGCTGCAGGCAGAAGAAGGCATCTTTCAGGTCCGGGCAAATGAACCAGGTGGCTTCAGGTGGCAGCTGTTGTAACAAGTGTATGGGTTGGGAACAACCTAATGTAAGGTGAGAGTGGTGTTATTAATGACTCATAAATCCTGCAATGTTCGATATCTGGTCCCTTCTGGTTTTTTACTGGAAATAATGGGGTTTTCCAAGGTGACTGGCATTCAATTAGGATCCCCTCTCTCTTCAGGTGATCTGTATGTTCAGCTATGCCCAATTGCACTTCATGGTGGATCAGATACTGCCTCTGCCGGATCAGGATTGCTCCAGGCTTCAGGTCGATGATGATAGGTGCATGGTTCCATGCCATTCCCAGTGGGTTTTTTTCTGCCCAAACCTGAGGGCAAAGTTCCAGCAGTTTTTCCAGATTCTGACCTGAGCTTCCTTCCACATGAAGTCTCCATTCTTCACTTCAGGGCATGGTGATGAGGAGAGTGAGGTTGGTCCCGAGGCTTAAGCTTGATGGCCCTTCAGGTTTGAAGGTAATCTGGGTTCCCAGTTTGGTTAAGATGTCCCTACCAAGCAGGAGAACTGTACATTCAGGCAGGTACAGAAATTCATGAATTACTTAGTGGCCACCAAGCTGGCAAGTTCTTGGCGGGAAAAAAGGCCGTTGGCTTGACTGGTCCCCAGTTGCTCCTTTATATTAGTGGTTTTTCCACTAAAGGGGGTGACGGGGGTTGTGGTCACAGAATGTTCAGTGCCAATGTCCACCATGAAAGTCATTGACTGGCCCCATACTTGTAGTTTCACCATGGACTTGTGGGGGCCAAGTTCAAGTGAGCCCAGTCACTCCTATTCAGGGTTGAGTCTTGCCAGCCCAAGCAGATTGTCTTGGGGCTCAGGTCAGTATTTCCCTTTAGGGATGTTTCCTCTATGTGCCTGAGTCTTTTGGAGTCATTCATTTTTTCAGTGTCCACTCTCTTTGCAGTAAGCACATTGGTCTCTGGCCAGCAGTGCCCTTCTGGCACTTGTACCCCTTTTTGAGGTGGTCCTTCTCAACTGGTTGGGTCAGGATTTCATAAAGTTGCTGCTAGTAGGGAGGCTTGATGTTTTATTTGCTTCTTGGCTTCTCTTTCAGTGGCTTCGTCTCGACTGATGGATGCTTTGTTGGCAACTTCCAGTAGTTGAGAGATGTTCATGCCTGCAAACGCTTCTAATTTTTGGAGCTTTCTTTTAATGTCCATTGCTGCTTGTGCAACAAAGGTGACATTCATCATTCTCTGGTTTTCTAGAGCTTCTGGGTCAAAAGGAGTATAGATTCTGAATGCCTCGCAAAGCCATTCATAGAAATCTCTCAGAGATTCATTGGGCTTTTGAATAACTAAAGTCATCTTTGTCATTTTTGTGGTTCATTTTGTCCCCTCTTGAACCCCTCAGAGGAGCGCTTCCAGGTATTGCTGGAATGCAGCCAGTCCCTGTTCAGTTTTGAAGTCGCAGTTAGGTTGGGTTTCTGGTGCCGCTTCTCGTGCCCAGTCTTCTGCATTTAAGATGCCAGTAGGGGTCTGCTCTTGCAGCCACTTTCAGGCTTTCGTCAGAATTCATCATCTCTTCTCTGTATTAAATAAAGTGAGGAGGAGTTGGTGGCAATCATCCCAAGTAAGATGAAGGGTTTGGAAAATGGATTCCATGAGATCAATAAGGACCTGGGATTTTTTAGAGTAGGAAGGGGTGTGGTGATTCCAGTTTAAGAGGTCTGTAGTTGTGAAGGGCTGGTAGTATAATATAGACTTCCCGGGTTGGATGGACCCATTTTCGCTGATCTGGGCCAGACCCTGTGTTTCACGGAAGGGCATCTGAAACATGGGTTGTGCTGACTGTAGTCTCCTTGCTAGTGGGGTTGCAGGGCTTTCCTCAGAGGGGTTAATGTTTCCAGAGGGGCTGGAGGTGGAGGTGTTGCTGGGAGAGCTGCCTGTGCTCCCAGACCAGGAGGAGAGGCTAGAGCAGCCACAGTGTATGGTGGAGGGGTTGTTGGTGGGTCCTCCTCTAAAGAGTCTTGATGAATGGCTGGCTTCCAGAGCCCTGTTCCCTGTGCAACCAAGACCCTGCTCTGTCCCTTCTTTCCAATGCACAATCGAACCCAAGAGGGCAGAGTCTGGGCTATCTCCAACCAAGAGTTGATGTAGGGAAACTGATCGGGGCGGCCAGGAGTTCCTGTGACCACCAGCCCCACTGCACTGACCCTGGCTATAACCAGGGTCCCTTCTGAAGGCCAGACAACATTAGAAGTGGGCCACTCTACTTCTCATAAGGTTTGGAGGGGGCCGGTATTCATCCAGATGCCATAATCTCCAGAAAAACCCTCCTTGAAATTCTTAAGCATGGTGTTTAAGACAGTAGGTTTTTATTTTTTTATTTTTTTTTATTTTTTATTATGGGTAAAAATCAAAATTTTCACAATATATACAAACATTTGCAAAATGATATATAAATGTAGGTTTTGACTGTGATGAGCCCACACCCTGTGTCGGTGGCACAAGACAGACAAAGGAAGGGGTCGCCTCTTTCAAGGCCACTCAGATGCCTGCCTGTTTGCATCTCTCGTGAGAACTTAGGCCCATCTTAGCTAAGGCGCTTGGGCAAATTTCAGGCTGGCAGTTATGCCATATGTCGTAGCCATGGAAAACAGGTTAGGGCCCACACTGGCTGTGTAGCTTACACCAAGGAGTCACAGACTGGTATAGCAGACACAAGCCTCTGCCATCCTCATTCATTCACACAGTCATTCAGAGGTTATGCAGTCCCTCCCACAGGGATTAACAGTGTTAAATCCACACCCTGAGTCAGTGGTGAGAGACAGACAAAGGAAGGGTTGCCTCTTTCAAGGCCACTCAGGTGCCCACCTGTCTGTGTCTCTCGTGAGAACTTAGGCTCCTCTTAGCTAAGGCACCTGGGCAAATTTCAGGTTGGCCATTATGCCGTATGACGTAGTTGTGGAAAACAGGTTAGGGCCCACACTGGCTCCATAGCATATGTTGAGGAGTCACAGATTGATAAGGCAGACGCAAGCCTCTGCCATCCTCATTCATTCACACAGTCACTCAGACGTTATGCAGTTCCTACCATAGGGATTGCCCTATTCTGGAATCTTGGTACTCGAGATTTCAGGAGGTGATCAGTCTCCTCTTCCATCTGGAGACAGGCCTGATAGAGGACTTGGCACCTAGGGGCTTACCTTTCCAGAGTCTTCTGGCACTGTTCAGTCCACCTCCCCACTGAGTCAGGTTGGGGTGTAGGGACGCGGCATGCAGGGACTGCCTCAGAAGGAGGTCCTGTCAAAAGGACAGGTGGTGCCCACCTTGTTCACTGGGAGATCGCCATTGGCCTCACCCATCAGCCCCAAGCCAGAGGCACAATGGGCCCTCTCAGTTGAGTTTCCTGGTCAGGAAACCAAATGTTGTGGTCAGCTGGAAATAAACCAAACCACACTCTTGGGAGCACGGATGAACAAAGATTTATTATGCATGGGCCCAGAGGAGAGTTCACTCTCTAAGTTCTGAGCACCGTTTTCCGATTTTCATAAGTTTATATAGGTACAATAAGCAGGCAAAGTCCTAAGCAAGCGGGCAGGTAGGGTTACAAAGGCAGAGAAGCAAGGCTAGCTTATCTTTTTAAAAGCAGAAGGCCATTAGGGAGGGAAAAGATTCATTATCTGTATAGAGTTGTAAATTTCAATTCAAAGGGGCAGCCTGGGGTGCTTACATTTCTGACCTGGATTCCATGGAGAAAAGTGGAGGAAGGAGGGAAGAGAGGGACCAGGGACTGAGGGGAGTTTATTTTTTTAAAGCTGTGGGTTTCTGCTGAGGGTGGGGCTGGGATCCTGGCATTTCCCTCATCAGAATGACACAGATGCAATCACTTTGCATGTATCAGAAACCCACACCTGGGCTTCCCTGCCCACGAAGTGACAGAACTGCAGCTAGTCAGAGCAGCTAGAACTAAAGTGGATCAAAAGAGAGGACAGTGAGAGCATTGTCAATGCCGTGAAGGTGGAAAGGTCACTTGCCACGTTGAGGAAAAAGGGCATCCCGAACTAGACCCTGGGAAACACCTCCTGCTTTAAAAATACCAACATTGTGGTTCCAGAAGGAGACATTTGTGCTCATGTGACACACAGAGCATGGTCTGACCTGGTGGGGGCTCTGTGGATGGATTTCTTCTCTCAGCACTGGACACACAATCCCAGGTGGTCTTAAAACTCATTAATCTAAAAATAGAAATCACACTTGAAGAAAACCACAAAACAAACCTTGTTCTAGCCATTGTGGTCTCCTCTGTCAGACACTCCCAAGCTGACGCTCTTGAGAACTTAGCTTTGAAATAGCATAAAGCCCCAGCTCCTTCCTTTAGACTGAGCATCTCCTTAATGACACCCATGCCTGGAGACAGGGGACATCACAGGGAATTGGCTGGAGCCACCACCACACTGCCCTCCAGGACACGGCACTGCAGGCCCTGGGAAGCAGACAGTATTTTTTTTACTCACAAGTGAAATTAGAATATTTTGAGGAACATCTTTCTATCTTTAGAAAATAATGGGGACTGATATTTCAAATCACTCCATTTCTCCTCTAGAAATTTTAGAATCACACAGTACTTCTCATATAAAATTTCACTTGAGAAAAGAAACAATGTAGCTTTTTTTGTTTTCAACCTATGAATGGTTGACTTTTGTCTGACCTCTTAAAGTTCAGATGAAGGTCCTCTGACTTCTGCAGTGGGTCATGATGGAGCAGTCACCTGATGAATTTCCTCACCTCTGTCAGCCATGATGCCAGTGTCCTTGCCACATGTAACCTGAGGCCCCAGGTGCGCTGCAGGGAAGAACTGCAGAAAAACAGGGAGCTGTACTTAACCATTTCTCTTTCTTACTACATTTTGTTGTTTCTTTGTATTGACTTTGTCCCTGGCATATTTCTCCAGTTGTAAGTAAAAGAAGTCTTACTAAATATGGTGTATGTTTAAATGGCACTATTACTACTTCATTTAGAAAAAGATTCAATCTTTTATTACACACACTTTTCCAATGCAGACCCAAGGCCTCTCCATGGTCTTTCCATATTTTAGGTGGAATCACCCAGCTCCTGGGGCTGTCCAGCAGCTCACCCACACGAGCTTGTCTGGGGATCCCACTTACTGCCCCTTATCACTTCCTCCAGCAAGAGCCACTGCTGCCCAATGGAACAGAAGATGCATGTCAGTGCTGGTCCTTGGAACCAAGAGCCCTGCAAGATAAGAATTTGAAACATCTAGGTGGTCTTCTGATTTGCAATAAAAAATCTCCCTCGACCTTCCCAAACTGAATTTGATGCCAAGGCTGACTTCTCTCATTCAGGCAGTAAAAGCCAGAGGAAAGAAAACCAATGTGAGTGGGACAAGGAAGGCCTGGTCTGGCTTCAGCTCTCAGCCTCAGGAGGAAAAATACTCACTTTTCCTGAGTGTTTTGGGGCTTAGGGCTGAGCAGCCATGACAGGAGAAAAACAGCTTTGGACTTATTGTGAATTTTTTAATGTCATCATTGTAATGTTATTTATTTAAAAGTAGTTATTTGGTATTTAATTCTTTTTTTAAGAGAGGAAAATAACTTGTATTTTCCTGGTAGCATGAAATGGCTCAAAATGGTATATTTAGGGAATTTTAAAACAATGTTATTTACCTAAAGACCAAATATGATAAAACTGTTCTAAGTATTGTGTGTCAATCCACAGTAAGGAAATCTCACAATGTTATTGCATATTAAAAATTATGAAATTACTGCCACAAGCTGGATTTATAACCCAGAATTTAAACAATAAAAATGAAATCATCATGTGAATGAGGGAAAGAAAGCTACATTGAGAAACCACTTTACACCCACTAGGAGGGTTATAATTTTTTTGAAAATCTTAAATAACTGTTGGTGAGGATGTGCACAAATTAGAATCCTCGTACATTGCAGGTGGGAATATACAATGGTGCAAACACTGTGGAAAATATTTGGTGAGTTCCTCAATCCGTTATACATAGAGTTAGCATGTGATCCAACAATCCTACTCCTTGATTTATACCTTCCATAACTGAAAATAGATATTCAAATAATTGTACAAAAATGTTCATAGTGGCATTATTAACAATTACCAATATGGGAACAACACAAATATTTATCATTGAATGAATGCATAACCAAAATATCTTATATCCATACACTGGAATACTTTTCAGCAATAAAAAGTAATGAAGTAATGGCACAATCTATAACATTCACAAGTCTCAAAAACATAAGTGAAAGAAGCCAGATTCAAAGGAAAAATTTTAAAAGATTACATTTATACACAATATCCAGAATAGGGAAATCCATAGAGACAGAGTAATGGTTGATAGGGGTAGAGGGGTGTGCTTAATGGGGTATGGCTCCTTTTGTGGGTATGAGCTTTCCTTTGTAGGTGATGAAAATGCTCTTGGACTAGAAAAAGGTGATGTTTTCATTATCTACTAAATGCCATGGATTTTACTCCCTAAAATGATTAATATTATGTTATGTGAATTTCATCTCATAAAAAATGTGCAGATACACAAAAGTATAGTAACAACATGATATTTTTATTCAAAGAAATAAAATTTTCTTTGCAATAGAAGTCATACATTTCTTAACAAATCAAATTTATTGATACACATTAATAAGGCATAAATACAATCAATGCATAAATGCAATCAATTGTATTTGGTATAATCATATAGTTGTGCATTCCTCACTTAAATCATTATTGGAACATTTTCATTATTCCAAAAATAATGATAACAAAAAACAAAAAACAGACAAACAAAAATTTATCACCTCTCAATCTCTCTACACTTCCTCTGTCATACATAGATGCTATTCTGCTTCCTTTTCTCTAGTTCATTTGTATTTACATATTGTAAAAATATCTTATATATACAGTATTATCTATATTTGTGTTTCATATGAGGTTTCACTATGTTATACAGTCCCAAAACATATACATTTTAATGTAGAAATGTAATTATAAACATTAATAGATAAATTTTTAAAAACATTTACTTACTCATATTTCTTTTTCTTGCCAAAATGAGACCATATTTGGGAGAAGATGAGGCTCAAGTGGTTGAGTGCCTGCCTATCACATGAGAGATCCCAGGTTCAGTTCCCGGTGCCTCCTGAAAAACAAAAACAAACAACAAGCAAAACAAATGAAAAATAACAATGCAAGGAAGCTGATGTGGCTCAGTGGATGAGCACCAGCTTCCCACATACAAGCCCTGGGTTCATTTCCCAGCCCTGGTACCTCAAAAACCAAAACAAAAAAGAGAGACCATATTCAGAGAAAAATAAAATAAAAATGGCAAACTAAAAAGAAACACTTGGGGAGTTGCAACTCAAAAGCTAGAGCCTGGGAAAGCCCAGGATGGAGGGGGGGGATAGAGGGCTGTGTGGGGATGGGAGTGGTGAAGGCAGTGGTCCCTGGCAGTGGGTTTGTTTATCCCAGATAAGAAGGGCAAGCCAGGAGAGAGGGAGGCTGTGGCTCAATGGAGGCCACTACCACAACAACTCACCACCATCACCTCCCTTGCTGCCATCTCAGACTTGCAGAGCCACCAGGTTAGCCCCAGAGGAGCCACCACCAGTACTGCCAGCTGCCACTCTCTTAGCCAGGTAATGTACTCAACTGTGTGGGAAACTGCATAAACTCTAAAAGACTGCAATACAGTGGCAATGTCTCAGGAACCCACCCCACCTCTTCCCAGAGATATGGCTGCTGGTCCTATAGGCAAAAGTTGGTGTTATATATAGGTTAAAGTAGGAAAACTTTCCTACATGTGGACTCTTCAGTTTTTGTCCAGAGGAAATGGGTGAAGTATTAAAAAGTTCAACATTTTCATCTGGCCCCAATGACAAAATGTAATGTAAGCAAAAGAACACATCAACTTGTACAGGGGAAAGACTGGGGTTTTAAAAAATCCATTAGAAGCAATTTTTTTGCTTGAGAAAGCTAATAGTCTTTTACAAGATGACAAGCTTACGTTATTTTGTGAGCTGGTTTCCCAGTTTTTAATGCAATTTTTGAACATGAAATGGAAGAAAGCAAAAAGAATCAAGTGGAAATAAATGATGTAGTCCCTGAGGGATTTTTTTAATTTAAAAAAATTTTTTTAAAGATACTTAGATTACATAAATGTTACACAGAAAATATAGGGATTCCCATACACCCCACCTCCCACATGTCCCACAACCTCCCATATAAACATATTTCATTAGCATGGAACATTAATTGCAATTGATAAACACATCCTGGGGCTTTGCCATTAAGCATAGACCATAGTTCACATTGTAGACCACACTTGCTCCCACACAGTTCTGTATATTATATAATGATATAAAATGGCCTATATCTGTCATTACAATGTCATGCAGGACAATTCCCAAGTCCTGAAAAGGACCCTGTATTACAACTGCTTTTCCCCTTCCCTGACCGCAGAGCATCAGTGGCCACTGACTTCACATCAGTGTTGTGATTTCTTCCATTGCTTGAATCACAATATGTCTATAGTAAAATACCAGTAAGTCCACTCTAGTTCATAGCTCCTCCCCCAATTCTGAGGAAATGGGATGGTGATGTCTACTCCACCTCCAATTGAGAGGGGCATTATATCCCATGGGGAAGATGGATGGGACTATCCTGACTGCAGCTGCAGACTCTGTCCATTCCTTGGGATGGCCGTGTCCATCATCATCTCCCTGCCAGTTGTCCTGGGTAAGTCCAATGAGCTGTAGAGTAGGAGTTGTATCTACACTGAGGTTCCAGGCCTAGCTGGCACATGGACAGCCCAAAGACTCAAGTCTCTGGATGTGCACCTACAAACTCCACACCAAGTATAGATTTGAATCGAAGGAAAGATGAGTATATCCAGGAAAGACATAGTTAAGGCCAACTCTGTCACTTTCAGGAGCAGAAACTCCAAAGTGGGATCCACTGGCAAGGCACCAAACTCTGGAGGTATCCACCCTGACATAGAACCTGGGTGTCTCCAGAGCCCTCAGGAGCCCCACTATTTAGGGTGATATCCACTTTGGAAGTCAATTAGATCCTACAGAGATGTGTGTAAGCATTACCTCTGGGATGACCTCCCAACTCACTTTGAAGTCTCTTAGCCATATAAACTCATTTGTCTTTTCCCCCTCTTATTCAAGGTCTTTTCCCTGTCGCATTGCCGTTTGGCACTTGGTAGCAATCCCTCAGTGCCAGGGGTTTTTAAGGAAATGATGAGATTCATTTTATACAGGGATAACACCAAACCTTGAAAAAAATGGCTGACCACTTGTTTGCAGCTGCAGACAAATATGCTCTGGAGCTGCTGAAGATCATGTGTGAAGAAGCTTTGTGCAGTAACCTCAATAGAAAATGTTGCAGATACCCTTGTCTTTGCAGATTTGCACAGCATGAAGCAGTTGTAAGCACAATCTATAGACTTTATCAATAGGTGCAGTGTACTTCAGTGTAAAAATGGGAAAAATTGGAACCACAGTCAAGCAGTGGACATAATGGAAACATCAGAATACAAGTCCATGATTCTATCTCACTCTCAAGTAGTAGCAGAAGACTTCTGAGCAATAGCAACAGCACAGTGTCCCCAGTGTGGCATTCCATCCAAACAGCTAAAACAGTCCTGAAAACTTCCATGAACTGTAAAAGAATGGAATTGAGAAATTGACTTTTACTTCTCTTGGTCCAGAGGGGTTCTAATACACAAACCATAAGCAAAAGTTTTTTCCTTTTATATTGTCCACAGAACAGAAGCTGAAAAAGCATATTGTTTGCTTTTCAGGTGAATAACTTATGGTTTATTCTTCACCTTTAAATTTGACTGATTATGTTCTTAATTCACTTCAAGACCTTAAATTATCTTCGGTGACTTCTCTTGTTTAAATAATGCTTTAAATTTTTTATCATGCCTTGTTATTTTCACCAAGGCTATTCAGAATTGTACTAGATCCATAATGCAGTAATATTCATAAGTGAAGTTATTAAATTTCAAAAGGATATTCCATTATTTTATAAAAGAAAATGAATGATATAGGTTTGTCCTATGCTATCTCAAAGGTTCTACTTAAAAGCTTTCTACTGGAGTTTACCTGGAAATGTCTCTAGTCTAAGATCTATAAATACAATAGAGCCTGCTTACCTTCAAGGTAAGTTATGGCAAGAGACTGCTTCAATTTTAATTTAATTTTCATTTCAGGGGACAATTATGAAATGAGTTGATCTAAATTTTTAGTAAAATTTGCAATTTTCTATGTTAACTGTCCAACAAACTAAGAGAAGCAAACTTTAGGTTTTTTTTGTGTGTGTTTCTCCCAAGTTTACAATGATTGAGAACTGATTGAAGTTAATATATCAACAAGAAGAAAGCATGTTTTCTGCTGAAGTAATATTTTTACAGTTTATAGTGGCCCACATATATGAAGAATTCTGTACATGTTAAAAGGATGATGAAATTTAAATTAAATGACTTAGCTGATTAAGAAAGATATATGCTCTTTTAATGTGTAACTTTTGTATGCTGAAAGGTACTTTTTTTTTTTTTTTGCTTTTGAGGGAATTAATAAGATATAATTAATTGTGTCTTAGTTTTGAATGTAATTTTTAAGACAGATTAAGGCCACTGTGATGTTTGTGATAAGAAAACTATTTTTGATTCTAGTTCAATTGGTTTGAATTTTGGATATTCATTATTGAACTTATTCATGTTTTATCACAATTTGGAGATAGCACCTGAATAATAAATGAATCCTGGACAGTCTACCTTCCTTCTTAAAACAATGAACTGATACTATTTGCTTGTGGGATATGCACACTAATGGAGAGAACCATTAGAACAGGTCAGGCCACACTTTGAACATTTGTTGCCATCCCCATTCTCCTTACTGTTTTATTTCAGTTACTGTGTTAACATTGCAGATAATATTGAAATTCTGCATAATGTGAACTGGATAAATTGTTTACAAACTGGTTTTCATTGGGCCATTTCTTTATTATAAATGAACTTTAGCTTTAAACACATACACCTGTTCAATATTTGATAGTTCTATTCAGTATGGAGGTCTATTCTGGTGCATTGTCCCAGAGAAGTAGGAGAGTTGTGTCAAGTCACTGCCCCTTATTTACTGTAATAGTGAAAAGTGGCTTTATAGATAAAATTTTATATTTAACCACAAAGGAAAATGTGTGTCACTGGAAAAAATGCATATACCTATATATTTACACATATAACCTTATTCTTCTGATTAATTTGTGTATAATTTGTTTATAAAGGCTTTGAATTCAGGAAAAGTGGAAAAAATGAAGACTCATGCTTTAAAACTAAAATAGAAACACTTGAATTCCTTTCAGATGGCCAATTCAGTTGTGAATGAAATGAAAATAAAATTATGTCCTGTACTATAAATTTTATATAATTTCCTACAGCAATTTCTAATTATTTTTTGAATCCCTAAAAGAAAAAGATTATGTTTTTGAACTAGTTTATACCTGTGAGTGTGATGCCTTTTGATTGCATTAAATTCATTGAGGATCCTTTGTTTAGATTACTTGATAAGATCAATTTAGGGCTTCTGATTGGACTGTGTCAGTGATGCATGACTCAGGTTCAGGTTCTGCCCCCTTGATGGATCTGATATTACAGGAAAAGGAAGCCACCATGTTTGATCCTGCCATGTAAGAGAGAGGATTAGAGGATTGCTTAAACAGGAAGCCCAAAGAGGCTAAACCCATAGATCTGCTCAAGAGGAGACTACTCTTGCTATATGCCTCATATGTTACAGCTGAATTCCAGAAGATAGTGGAACAGCTGAGACTGATATAGGAGGCCCAGAAAGAGATAAGCCCTATGCCTTGTTGCTCTCAGCTGAGCTCAAACCTTGGCAGCTCTAGGCAGCTGTTTTGCTTCTACATATGGCAGCTGCCTTTGGTGAGAAAGCATCTCTGAAGGTGCTTCAGTTTGGACTATTCATGGTCCAAACCATGTAAAACTTTTATCCCTAATAAATCCCTTTTATAAAAGTCAACCCATTTTTGTTACTTTGCATTAACAGCACTTTGGCAAAGTAAAGTATTTCCCATTGTCAAAAACAAGCATAAAATTGGCTTTTATTAAAATTAACATTTTTATTTATTTATTTATTTAATTTATTTATTTTATTTATTTTATTAAAATTAACATTTTTAGACTGTTCTAGAGAGTACTGTGTGGTCTCTAGCATAACATGCTCATCTTCCATTCTTTATCAGAATAACCTGTATCATATTTCTAATATGCATAATTATGCATGTTGACAATGTTCATACTCATTCATCTTCCCCTTATTTTATTTCCAGATTTATTTCAGAGAGTTCCAAGCATTTACCTGTAGAGACCCAGTATGTTAGATTCCCTGCTGAATTTCCAGGACATGGGGTAATTACTGGTACACATAATGAAAACAAAAGTATTTATGAATGAATAATTTTCAAAACTGTCCATCACAAAGATCTTCCATATCCAACATCATATGAGTATCATAATTTTGTAATTGTGTGGAAATCCAATCAAGATGAGCAGTGTATGTCCCAAAGAACAAAGCACTATCTAGAATTATTATCTGTGTAATCAAGGTGTGACCCTGGAATATAGCCCTTATTAGGTTTATTGAATATTTTTAAGGGAATACAAAACAGAAGTTATATTTCCCTTGAGAAGCAGAAGCTGCACAGAGTAGGACTTTGGGAGAAGTGCAAAGTATTGCTTTACTTTGCAACCTGTCTCAGAATCTAGTTGACTTTCCCATGTACCCCATTTTTTGTCTTCTGACTTCTCCAATCAGTCGATGTGAACAAACATTTATTTACTTACCCTTTTATAAGTCCTGACTATATTCAAAATTTTTATATCAAAATGGCATCTTACATTTTCTTGTGTCAATTTTGCCTCACTATACTCATTTCCTATGTTGAATATTGATCTCCTTTTTCCATTTTTAACTGGAATCTATTTTATTGCTTTTAATTGCCTCCTCCAAGATTCTATGTCTTTGCTGTTCAATACTGTCCACACTAGCCATATGTGGCTATCAAATTTTAATTAATTAATTGAAATAAAACTAAAAATTCAGTTCTTTGGTAGCTCTAGTCAAATTATAAGTGCCTGATAGCCACATGTACTGACATGTGGCTTCGGTAATGGACTGTGCTGATACAGCATAGTATTTTCACTGTAGAAAGTATTATTAAGCATGTTGATGTTGATTGTGGATATTTCTTCTCTTTGTTATATTTATAATTGATTCATTTCTTGCTTCTCTCTATTAATTCCATTCTATGTCTTTCCTCAAATAATGTTTTATTGTATTTCTTTCAATGGCTTGAAGTAGGGAATTATATCATTTAATTATTTATTTTAATTAATTAATTAAATACAAGTTTAATTAATTAATTAATACAAGTATTTTTCACACTATAAGGCCAGGAATTTTCCTGGGAAAATTGGTTTAGCTTTGTGACTTTTGCAATTTTATGTAATGTATTCAAGTACTATTTTTATTTTTTGTAATGTACATTTGTATTTGCACCAAGGTTATTTTGAAGTTTTCCTCCTTAAATTTCATTTCACAGGTTATTTTATGTTTGTCATTATTTTCTGGTTTTATTTCTTTTTGAATAGGGAATGTTGGTCATAACTTTCAAATTTTTTTGCCTATATAAGCCTTGCTTTTTGGCTGAACATTACCAAATTCATGAATCACTGAAAGAGTAAGATCCAAAAAAATTAACTTCTTGCATATATTTTCTTTCTTTTCAGATTTTGGCAATGAGAACAGAATCTGAGGGCCAGTGCTGAGGACTGTGGAGATAAAAAAGAAAAAAATACCTGCTGAACCCTTTGAGTACTCTGTGCTCCCCAACCATCTCCATGATTTGTGAGTGAGACTCTCTTTTATCTGAGATCCACTCTTTTTGAGCTCTCCAATATCACTAGCTCTTATTACAAAGGTCAGTTTTTCAATCTTATTGATGAGAAAGCTAAAATTTTGAGCCAAAGTCTCTACCATTATGGTGAAGTCCAAGTTTCATTTTTCTTACTGCTGTTTTCATTGCCCCATATACAAGGTAAGAAGCAAAATGATAAAGATGGGGTCCTTATTTTCTTAAAATTTTGATTCTCCACCCTCTGACACTCTGGCTTAGTACATATTCAAAAATTATTTGGCTGGAAACTGTGCTTACCTAACTAAATGGCAAAATCTCACCAAAGACAGCCTAGAATGTCAATGTTCCTTTTCATTGCTGTATATCATTTAATTGATATATCAAATTTACTGGCAGACTTTTATTAGGTTATTTCCAATGTACAGCTTACTATGGGTTAAATTGTGCTACACAAACAGGGTATGTTGTAGTCTTAATCCCCTGCCCCATGAAAATGACTTTAAATTGAAATTGGGTATTCGAAGCTGATATTAGTTAAGATAAGACCAAACTGGACTAGGGTTTGTAGTAATCCTGTATGATTGGTGTCATTATAAGATGGAAAGAATTGGGCACAGACAGAGAGAGAAGATGCCATGTGATAGAAGCAGAGGTGGAGTGATGCTGCCACAAGCCAAGGAACACCAAGGAATGCATGTAATTGACAGAAGCTAGAAAGGGCATGTGGCAGTCTGATGTAATTATGAATTCCAAAAATATAATTAAATCATGCTTGTAAACTGATCTGTTAATCTGGGCATGATTAGGTTAGGATTAGGGCGTTGAGCCCCACCCCTTGGTGGGTGGGGAATCGAATATAAAAGGCAAGGCAAAGGACAGTTGAAGCAGTCTTTTGAGAAGAAGTTTTGATGTTGGAAAGAAGGCCCCAGGAGAAGAGAAGCAAGCCGTTCGCCTGATCATCTACAGCTGACCTTGTGGAGGAAACAGGAGCTAAGCCTGGAGAGAAACGCAGCCCCAGGAAGAGAGGAGTCCCAGAAGCCTGAACCGTGGCAAACGCCGGCAGCTGCCTTGCTCTAACCCGTGGCAATGGACTGTGGTGAGAGAAGAAACTTAATGCTTTATGGCCTGGTCTCTGTGGACTTCTACCACAAATAAATACCCTTTATAAAGACCAACCCATTTTTGGTATTTTACATTAGCACCCCTTTGGCTGACTAAAACAGGGCATAAAACAGATCCTTCATTATGTATTTTGAAGGAAGCATGGCCCTGCTGACACTTTGATTTTGGGCTTCTGGTCTTCAGAACTGTGAGACAATGACTCTGGAGTTTTAGGCCACCTATTTTGTTGTCCTTTGTTACAGCAGCCTTAAGAAACTAAAACAGGGGTTTTACACATAATGATGCTATAAACCTTCTCATATGTCTTCTGGTGAACATATATATGGATATCTGTTGGGTGTGGAATTGCTGAGTCAGAGTGTATATATAGGTTCAGCTTTAGAGGATACTGCCAAATAACTTTCCAAAATGGTTTCCATGTTTATTTACCGGTTTCTTTATTCTTCTGCAATTTGTCCTTCTATTTCTTCTGTCAATTTTTATATTGAAGCATTTTCCACTTAATGATTTATGGGAACCCTTTGCATATTCTGGACACTAACACTTTGTTATATATAATGTAAATGATACATCACAGTCAAACTTGAAAGAAAAAGACAAAGAGATCTTGTAATCAACAGAAAATAAATGACTTATCACATAGAGAGGAGTATCAATAAGATTAATTGGTGGAGGCCACAATGCAGTGGAATGACATATTCAAAGCATTGGAGGAAAAGATCATCAAGCATAATTTCTATATCCAGCAAAATGAAAGTGAAACAAAGACAATCCAAGATAAATAAAGACTAAAAGAATTTGTTGTCAATAAATATGCTGCCCTGGTTTGCCAGACTGCTATGACAAATACCACATGTTTTTTGGCCTAACCAACTGGAAATTATTGGCTCATAGTGTTAAAGACTGTAAGTCCAAAATCAATACGTCAGCAAGACAATACTTTCTCCTGGAGTTGTAGAATTCTGTTGGTGGCAGTCTTTCATTACATAGTGATGTCCTAGATCTGCTGTGGCTTTCTCCTGCTGACTGTGGCCAATTTTCTTCTGCTTATAATAGACCCAGTATTATGGATTCAGGTCCATCCTGGTTCATTCATGACACACCTAAGTATGATCTTAGAAGATCCTATTTATATATATGTATACACTTTAAGTGATAATTTACCTTCAATGAGTCCTGTTTACAAAGAGATTCACACTCAGAGGAACATGGATAAAGAATAGGAACATGTCTGTTTCCAAAACATGCCTTTAAAAAATCTTAAAGCTAATACTTCAGATTGAAAGGAATTACTCCAGACAGGGACTCCAGTTCACAGGAAGAAATAAAGAGCACCAGAAATTATAATTATTTGGGTTAACATAAAAGGCTATATATATATTTTTTCTCATTTCTTGTCTTAACTTCTTTAAAAACATAAGATTGTATAAAGTAATAATTACACTTTATATGGTAAATTTATGACATTCATAGATATAATATATATTGAGAATGGGATACATAAAAGGGGGAAGACATAGCAGTAAATTGGGGCAAATTTTCTATATTTTTCTGAAATTAAATTAACATTGATCTGAAGTAGAAAATGATAAATTGATATATATTTTTATCTTTCAATTAAAATCCCTAAAGAATAACTAAAGAAAAAGTTAAAATTAATTTAAATGGTTCTGTAAAAATATCTAACACAAAAAAGGCAGTCAAAAGGAACAGAAGAACAAAAGAGAGAAGACATAGAAAACAAATTCCAATGCAGGAAATATATAACCAAACATGATATTAAATATGAAAAGTCTAAATACTCTCATTTGAAGAAAAATGGGGAGCAGGTGTAACTTAGTGGTTTGTGAGACCTCTTCCCATGTATGAGGTCCTTGTTTCAATCCCCAGTACCTCCCCCCAAAATTAAATACTCCAAAATCAGAGATTGTTATGCTGGATGAAATTGCAAGATCAGATTATGTACTGTCTATAAGAAGACATAATCCTATATGCATATGCACTTAACAACAGAATATCAAAATAAAAAAATGTAAAAAAAAAAAGATGTTTTGAAAGGAGAAGTAGACACATCTGCAATTATATTTGGAGAGTTCAATACTTATCTCTCAATAATTTATGAAACAAATAAGTATCAAACAAATAAGAATACAGATGGCCTGAAAAATAGTACAATAAACTTGACCTAATTTACAGGTATAGAACAATAAACCATACCAGAGCAGAAGACACATTCTTCTGCAGTACACATAGAATATTCAACAAACTACATCGTATTTTGGTCAATTAAACAAATCATTACAAACAAAAAAAATATATAAATAATATAAATATTTTCCTGTGATCATAGTGGAATGGAACTAGAAATCAGTGACAGAAAGATATCTGGAAATACCACAAATATTTGGAAATTTAACAATGTTCTTGTCCATAACCCATGAGTCAAACAGAAAATCTCAAGAGAAATTAAGAAATATTTTAACTGAGTGAAAATGAAAATACAAACTTATAAAAAATGGGTGAGGTGTAATAAAACAGTACTTGAGAGATTTTATAGCATTAAATATTTATGTTATAAATGTAGAAAGAGCTCAAATCCATTAGCTAAAACTCCATTGAAAGACTCTAGAGAATGAAGCATTGGGTCTGTGAAGTGTAGTCTTTAATTAAGACAGAAACACTTTTCTAATAGGAGGAAAGTTTATCACCAATGAAACTCACTCAATAAGATAGGTGTGTCATGCTGAGTTTTCACATGGGGAAGAATTTGTTTTTCATTTTTTAAATATGATGTCTCATTATGTTGAATGAAATGACAGACACAAAAGGACAACTATTGTGTGGTCTCACTAATATGAACTAAATACAATGAGTAAACTCACAGAGGTAAACTCTAGAATTTAGGTTACTAGGAGTTAAAATGTGATTTGAGAATGGGAGCTGATGCTTAATAAGGTTTATTGTAAAAGTGTGGAAATGAATAGAGTTGATGATAACACGTTATAGTGAGAACAACTAACACTGCTGATTTATAAATGCGATTGTGGCTGAAAGGGGTAGTCTGTGGATGTAAATGTCAATGGAAAGGAAACTAGAGAATAATCTAGGGAATGTGTAACATAGTGATTTCAGTGATGGATAAAGATTGTAGTTAATAGTATAAATAAAACAATGTTCTTCTTTTACAAAGTGTTAAAATATGGTGATACACAGGAAAATTTTACAACTAGTGTAACTTATGGATGATAGTTAAGAGTAATGTAATATTTTCAATCAAAAGAGGAATATAAGGGGGTATGAGATTTTTCCTCTTGGAATAATGAAAGATTCTAAAATTCACTGAGGTGATGACACCATAACTCTGTAATGAAAGTGTGAGCCATTGAGTATACACTTTGAATGGATTGTACAAATCATGTGAGTGTACAACACAGGGAATCCAGTGATGGAAGGAGAACTTTGGTTAACAGAACAAATATTAGAAAATTCTTTCATGAACTATATCAAATATATAATACTAATGCACTGCATTAATAAATGGATGCATTGGGGGGGGGATACAATAAATGTATGAAATGGGCTACAGTAAGTTCATAGTTTGTAAGGAATATTTTAAAATAATGCAAGGTGTTAGTGGTGGGGTGATGTATGAGAGCCCTGTATCTTGATATGCATGTTCATTTTGTAAGGTCACAACTTTTACAACACACTTATTGTTAAAGTATGTGCACATATGATATACTTCAAAAATTTATATATATATATATAAATAGGTATATATATATAAGTATATTATATATATATATATATATATATATATATATATATATTTAGAGCCCCTACTACCTATTAGCTGCTTATTAAATGGCATCTACTATAACTGTTGTTATGGTTGATAAATACCATATACATTAGCTATTCACTTGCATTTTATAATAGACTAGCACCAAAAATTAATTATGACTACATTTATTGTGTTCTTACTGTATGTCAAACACAATGCTATTCCCTCAAATTGTGTCCTCATAAAAAGAAGATGTGAACTCTTTTGTTTACGACTATTAAAACCTAATTACTTTGGAATGTGATATTGAGTTCTTTGTGATTAAGTTTTGAATTTTATATTATTTTATGTTAAAACTTGATTTATATATTTTAAATAGAAAAATAGACTTTGTGTATTTTTCCCCATATCACATTTGTAACAAATATTCCAGAGCAATGCAAGGTGTTGGTGGTGGGGTGGCATATGGGATCTCTGTTATGCATGATTCTTTTGTCAACTTACAACTCTATATATAATCGGAAAAGAAGAAATATATTTATTTGCTGGGGTGCTTTCATTTTTTTATTCAAATGTGAAAAGTAAAATGGCAATGCTGTATGTTTAATTTTCTTAACCCTGTAAATGATTATGATATATTCTGAAACAGTTCAAAACACAACTAATTAGATTTGTCTCTTTTCTTTCTTCTCTTGGCACTGTTAGTCCATTATCAACTTTGTTGATCATTTTCAATTGTTACATGATTGTCAGTAGAGTTCTTATTCATTTTATTTTTATTTTTATTATTTATTTATTTATTTATTTTTTGATAGAAACCGATGTTTATTTCCCACACCCTCATTTCCACTTCCTGTTGGAGCCTGTGGAGCAGCTCAGGACCACTCGGTGGTGGTTCCCACCCACTCGGTGGCCTGAGCAGTGGGGGCTGCAGACCAGTCTTCAGTTGCAGGCTGAGCACTCCAGTCTTCAGTAGGGAACTGCTGAATGGGCACGGAGGGCACCTGCATGCCTTCAGACCAGTCTGTGACCTCGGGCTGAGTAGCAGTGAATTCAGGAGCAGGAGCCGTCCATTCACCCTGAAACTCCTCCTTGGTCACAGCCTTCTCGGCAGCGGCCTGCTCTTCCTTTCAATCTCCTCAGGATCCCTGTAGAAGTAGAGGTCAGGCATGACCTCCCACGGGTGCTCACGGGAGATAGTGCCACGCATGCGCAGGACTTCCCGGGCCAGCATCCACCACATCAGACCCACCGAGTGCGCTCCCTTGTTGTTGCACGGGATGGCGATGTCCACGTAGCGCAGGGGAGAGTCTGTGTTGCACAGGGCAATCGTGGGCAGGTTGACGTAGGATGCCTTTGTGAGGGGCTGGTGGTCAGCCCTGGGGTCGGTCACCACCAGGAGACGCGGCTCCCGGAAGGCTGCCTGGATCTAGTTAGTGAAGGTTCCGGGAGTGAAGCGCCCAGCAATAGGGGTAGCTCCAGTGGCAGCAGCAAACTTCAGCACAGCCCGCTGGCCCGTGTTCCTGGAGGATATGACACTGACGTCAGCAGGATTTTCAATGGCAACAATGGCACGAGCTGCCAGCAGAAGCTTCTCCCAGGTCCTCTTCAGGTTTATGATGTAGATGCCATCACTTTTCCTTTTGTAGATGTACTGTTCCATTTGGAAGTCAAGGTTGGTGCCACCTAAGTGGGTTCCTGCTGCAAGGAATTTGAGGACATCCTCCTCCTTCATCTGCAGGACATCAAGGGCTCCGGACATTGTTTAAGTTTCCCTTTAAGTTACGACGGGAACCCGGGACAACGCCGTATGGACCCCGCTGCGGGTAGCGCGGAAAGGCTTATTCATTTTAAATTAAAGTTTTTTAATAAAGTGAAATGCTATCTTAAAGGCAAGTAAATAGGGAAACTAACTTCTTTCTTTCATATTTGGGTGACTTTTATTTCTTTTTCTTGCCTAATTGCTCTAACTAGAACTTCTAGCAAAATATTGAATAACAGTGGAGGTAGTGGATACTTTTGTCTTTTTCCCAACTCAGTGGTAGATCTTTCAGGCTTTCACCATTGAGTACAATGTTAGTCATGAGTTTTTCATATATGCACTTTATCAAATTTAGAAAGTGTCCTTCTATTCCTATCTTTCAGAGAGTGTTTATCAAGACAGGATGTTGAATTTTGTCCAAAGCCTTTATTGAATCAATTGAGATGATCATATAATTTTTCATCTTCAATTTATTAATGCGGTATATTACATTGATTGATTCTATGTTGAATCACCCTTGCATTCCTGGTATAAAACCCATTTGATCATGGGGTATAATTTTTAATGTGCTTTTGGATTCAGTTAGGAAATATTTTGTTGAGGATTTTTACCTCTACATGCATTAAAGAATTTGGTCTATACTTTTCTGTTTTTGTATTATCTCTATTTGGCTTTGGTATTAAGGCAATACTGGCTTAATAAAATGAGTTTGGCAGCATTCCTTCCCCTTCAATTTTTTGGAAAAGGTTGAGCAAGATTGGTATCAAATCTTCTTTGAATGACTGGTAGAATTCACCTGTGAAGTCATCTAGTGCTAGGCCTTTCATTTTGTGGAGGTTTTTGAATGACTGTTTCAATTTCTTTACTTGTGAATGGTTTGTTGAGTTCTTCAATTTCTTCTAGGTTTAGTGTGGGTTATACATGTGTTTCTAGGAATTTGTCCAATTCATCAATTTTGTTCAGTTTGTTGGATTACAGTTGTTAATAGTATCCTTTTATGAGCTTTTTCAATTCTGCAGCGTTAATGATAATGTCTCCTTCTCATTTCTGATTTTATTTATTAGCATCTTTTCTCATTTTCTCTTTGTTAGCCTAGCTAGGGATTTGTTGATATTGTTTATCTTCCAGAATAACCAACTTTTGGCTATGTTTACTCACTTTTTTATTCTCCATTTAATTTATTTCTGGTCTAATTTTTTTTTTTTTTTGAGGTATGGGGGTCTGGGGATTGAACCCAGGACTTTGTATATGGGAAGCCAGTGCCCAACCACTGAATCACATTGGCTCCCCTGAGTTGGCTTCCTTGTATGTTTTGCTTGTTCTTTGTTTTTGTTTTTGTTTTCTAAGAGGCACAAGGAACTGAACCTGGGACTTCCCATGCTGGAAGTAGGTGCTCTACTGCTTGAGCCACATCTACTCCCTGTTATAATTTCATTGTTTTTTTCTTCTAATTGCTTTGAAATTGGTTTACTATTACTTTTCTAGTCCCTTCAGATGTGCAGTTAGGTCTTTGGTTTTAGCTGAGTCTTCTTTTTTATAATGTAAGCATTGAGGGCTAAAAATGTCCTTCTTAGCACTGCCTGTGCTTTATCCCATAAGTTTTGATATGTTGTGACCTCATTTTCATTTATCTTGAGATATTTATTTATTCCCCTTGCAATTTCTTCTTTGTGCCACTGATTATTTAGGAGTGTATTGTTTAATGTACATATATTTGTTAATTTTCCCTTTTTCTGCCTTTTATTAATTTCCAACTTCATTCCAGTATGATCCGAGAGAGTGCTTTCTATAATTTCAATCATTTTAAATTATTGATATCTGACTTATGTCCCAACATAATGTCTATCCTGGAGAAAGATGCATAAGCACTTGAGAAGAATGTATACCCTTCTGTTGTGGGTTTAATGCTCTATAAATATTTGTTTGGTCTACTTTGTTTATTGTATTATTGATGCTTTCTATTTCCTTATTTATCCTCTGACAAGATCTTCTATCCAATGTTGAGAATAGTGTGTCCAGGTATCCAACTATTATTGGAGAGATCTCTATTTTTCCCTTCAGTTTTGCCAGTGTGTGCCTCATGTATTTTGAGACACCTAAGTTAGGTGCATAAATATTTATTTTTGTTATTTCTCATTGGTGAATTTTCCCTTTTATTAACATATAGTGACTATTTCACCTCTTTATGATAGCTTTGCATTTAAAATCTAAGTTCTCTGTTATTATTATCACTACTTCAGAACACTTTTGGTTACTATTTGCATAGAATATCACTTTCCAATATTCTGCTTCAGCCTGATTGTGTCCTTGCATCTAAGGTGAGTCTCTTGTAGTCAACAAGTAGATGGCTCATATTTTTAAATAAATCCTGTCATTCTATGTCTTTTGATTGGAGAGTTCAATCCATTAACATTCAAATTTATTACTGTAAAGGCATTATTATGTCATCCATTGGCTTCCATTGTCATATCTCACTATTTTCTGTCTTTTAACCCTTCCAGTTACCCTTACTTATCTTCATTTCAATACTCTTCTTGAGGCCTTTCAGCCATGTCTTTTCCTATTAGGCTGTAACACACATTTTTTTAAAAAAATTATTAAAGTATATCACTCATACATAAACATACGTGAACAATAAGTGTATAGTAATAGTTGTGAACTTACAAAACAAACATACAGGGAAGCGGCTGTGGCTCAATCAGTAGGGCTCCCGTTTACCATATGGGAGGCCCCGGGTTCGATACCCGGGGCCTCCTGGTGAAGGCAAGCCTGCCCGCACGGCGTGGTTAGCTGACCCAGCGAGCACAAGCAGCAAGGGGGGGATAAATGAATAAATAAATAAAATCTTAAAAAAAAAAAACATACATAACATCAAACAGGACTCTCACACTTCATCCTACCATCAATATCTTGCACTGTTGTGAAACATTTTTAACTAATGATTAAAGAGCATCCTCAAAATATTACTACTAACCCAAGTATTCTTCCCCCAACCCACCCTATTATTATTATTTTTATATCATTTTTACATGAACATACATAAACAATACATGTATAGTAAAAGTTGTGAACTTACAAAGCAAATATTCATAATATCATACAGGGGTCCCATATATCAATCCACCACCAACACCTTGCATTGTGAGACATTTGTTACAAATTATGACAGAATATTGTCAAAACCTTACTACTAACTATAGTCCTTATCTTTCCCCCCCAACCCACACTACTATTATTTTTTAAATATGTTTTTATGACAGAAGTTGTAAACCTACAAAACAATCATGCTGTGCAGAATTCCCAAACAACACCTCTCCATCAACACACCACACTGTAGTGGAACATTTGTTACAGATTATGTGAAATATCCTCAGGATATTACCAGGTCCATAGCATACATTTGGCACACATTTTCCATACTCTGCCATTATCAACACAGTATGTCTTTGGCTTAGATGCATGAATATTACATTACTACTGTTACCCACAGTCCATAGGTCATTCCAGTTGTATTTTTCCCATGCTTCTCCACATTCCCACCACACTGCAATTGTGATGTACATCTGCTTAGGATGTACATCACAAAGGACACTCTTTCATCTGTACCATCCACCACAATTCTCATCCACCTCTGTGTTTACTGTGTTATTAAGTCCCTAGATTATTCTCTAGCTTTCTTTCAATTGACATTTACATCCCTAGACTAATCTTTATAGTCAAATCCAATTTATAAACCAGCTGTTTCTCTGTAATGTATTACCATCAACTTTATACATTTCCACAGTTTTACAATACAGTTAATTAAACTTCTACACACATTAAACATCATTATTCCATCTCAGTCCTCCTCTTATCGCCTGTAAGAATCCACCATCTACCACCAGGTCTTGAAGATATTTTCTTATATTTTCTTCTAGGAGCTTTATGGTTCTTGCTTTTATATTTATGTATGGATCCATGTTGAGCTAAGTTTTGTATAAGGTGTGAGATAGGGATCCTCTTTCCTTCTTCTGGCTATGGACATTAAATTCTTTCAGCACCATTTGCTGAATGGACTGTTCTGTCCATGATAGGTGGGTTTGACAGGCTTGTCAAATATCACTTGACCATACATGTAAGGATCTGTTTCTGAATCAACTCAGTTCCATTGGTTTATGTATTTGTCTTTATGTCAATACCCTCATGTTTTTACCACTGTAGTGAGGTAATATGAATTAAATTCTGGAAGTAAGAGTCTTTCAACTTAATTTTTCCTTTTTAAGATGTTTCTGGGGATGGGAGGCAAGATGGCATTGGTTTAGGAGGACACTATCTGACTAGGTTTCTGAAGATGGCTGATTGGGGTTAGGGTCCTGCCCAGGGGTATGTGCTGTGGGCACACGGAGCAAGAGGCTTGGGACATCTATCTGGAGGCAGCTCGGTGGTGTGGATTACTCGGTAGACATTTGTGAGTTTTAATCCTGCCCATGGAGGTTAACACAGACAGCTGAGCCCCACCCTCAGGGGAAAAGCCTGGTTTGAGCCACGACTCCTGATGGCAACCCTGTGAGAGGGAGCATTCTCTGAGAGTGGGAGGATTCTGGTGGAGGGTTGAGAGGGCTTTCCTTTCTGTGGATTTTGCTGTCTGGAACCCCTTGCAGCTTTGGGGAACCAAATAGCAGACTTGAAGCAGGACAAGATTGAGGGGAGTGGCAAATCTGCTGAGGAAGCTTGATTTACCTAGCTTCCAGGGATATGCCCCAACCACTGCTGGCAACCCGGAGAGAAGGAGAATTCTCTGAGAGGGGGACAGTTCTGACAGAAGGTGGAGAGGGGTTTCCTTTCTGTCATTTTGGCTGCCTGGACCCCTGCATAGCTTTGGAGAGCAGATAAGCCAGTTTGAAGCAGCACCTGGCTGAGGGGAGAGGAGAATCTACTGAGTAAGCCTAATTTAACCAGCAGCCTGGTGACACTGAAGCTTGACTCCAGAGGGGGGCAGAGTCAGCCATTTTTATCATTCTGCATTGACTAGCATCAGAGCTTCAGCTTCCCTGGGGAGGCCAGGAAGTGGGAAGTGCTTGATTAGTGTACACAAGCCTAGTTAGGGTCCCCTCAGTGAAGGGGGTGGTCTAGAAGAGGACATATTTTGGGTACCTTATTTCACTAAAAAAAAAAAAAAAAAAAAAAGGGGAAGTCACTTTAAAAAATAAAAAATGAATTTTTCTTTTAAATTTAGTTTTATAGCTAAAACCTACCTCAAAACCTGCAGATAGAACCTTGTAGAGCAATTGATTGATAAATACAAGCAGGCTGAGAGGTTCCACAAGGGCCCAAAAAGGAAAACTGTTTATCCTTAGATTTGTTGGACTGCTTGCTTCTGTGGTTGTTTGGTTTTTCTCTGTTTATTTGTTGTCTCTTGCTTTTCTTTCCTCTTTCCTCCCCCCTTTCTTATTTCTTTCATTTTTTAAAATTAGGTGCTGCTAGCTTGTCTCTTCTTTGCTGTGCTTCTTCTTCAGGGATTTCCCATTCTCTGTCTATATGGATTTTTTATCCCAAGCTATCTCTTTTCCTTCCTTCATCTTTCTGCCTTCTGCTTTCTGTTGTGGTTGTTATAAACCAAGTTTTTCATTAGCCCACAACTTAAGGGTGTCAATTTATATTCTATCTACTCTGTTTTCTTCTTTTTAAATTAATATTAACTTTTTCCTTTCAGCCCTTTCTTTACTCTTTCTCTCCCTCCTCATCATTCTAGCCTTCTAAATCATTATATATATATATTCCAGTATTTGGTTTCCCAGGTCATTGTAGGTACTCCACTTTTTTCCTTATTACTTTACACTCCCTACATGAGCTAAATATTCATTTCACTAAGTCTTATACAGCCCATCTTCAAACTTTTATCAATATTATTATTATCCTTTTTTCCTTTCTCACATCTTTTGATTCCTCTGGCCCTAATCTTTTGCATTCAAGGGAACATAGAAAGAAGCAAGGAAATAAAATAGGAAGAAAAAGTGTCAAAGAGAAAACTTAACACACACACACAAAACCACCAGCCAAATAAAACTCTAGAGCAGAGAGAGAAGCTAATCAACCGAATAAACCTACCAAGATAAAATGATGACTAGAGGACAACAAAAAATTACAAACCACGCTGAGAAACAGGAAGATATAGACAAGTCCAATGAACAAACTAAAACCAGGAAGAGATGCAGAACATCGAACAACTAATAAATGCTTTCCAAACAAATATCACGGATGAACTTAATTAAGTGAAGGAAGAGATTAAGGATATTAAGAACACACTGCGAGAACATACTGAAGAAATTGTAAACATACATAAAAAGATAACAGATATGATGATGATCAATGGCACAATCCAAGAAATCAAAAAGATGCTGGATTCACATAACAGCAGATTTGAGCAGGCAGAATAAAGAATCAGTGATGTGGAAGATAATATATCTGAAATCAAACAGATAGTAGAACAGATAGACAAAATGATAGAAAAGATCCAGCATGGACTCAGGGATTTAACTGACAACACAAAACACACAAACATATGCATTATGGGCATCCCAGAAGGAGAAGAGAAGGGAAAGGGAACAGAAGGACTGTTGAAGGAAATAATGTCTGAAAACTTCCCAACCCTATTGAGAGAGATGGATGTGCAGATCCAGGAAGGACAGCACATCCCAAACAGTATAAATCCCAACAGGCCAACTCCAAGAGGAGTTGGGTATATGGGAGATTCTAATATTCTGTGTGACTTTGCTGTGACCTAAAACTTCTTTGAAAATGAAGTGAACATTCGGGAGAAACTGTGCAGTGAGAGGGGGCAGGTGCCACAGTACAGACTGGACACCTAATAATGCAGTGATAAAAGGAAAAATTTTAAAAACAATTGTTTAACAATTTTTCTGTTTTTTCCCATTTTTTGAATATCCCAATCCTTTAATTTTATTTTATTTCTAGTGTTTTCTTTAAGTTTCCATATATTTTATCTCATATTTAAACTTATAGTTATTATTTCATTTTCCTATGAATTGTATTTGGCTATTTTATGGGCTTCATCTTCAAGGAAGGTTTGAATCACAGAAGGGTTACAGAAGGGCAGGTGAGGATCATTGGTGGGGGGTTTCTGGGATGGGGGTTTCATGGGAGGAAGTTGACCTGAAAATACATGAAAGATATATAGAATTGTTCAAATGATTAAGGGGTGGGGCATGGTCACAGTAGGTAGACAATCACTCAATAAATGAGGGAATACTGAATTCCCAGCCTGAAGAACTCTGCCACATTCTCCAAGGGAGCAGAAATAGTCCTCCAAGTGCAGGAGCAGTGTCTGGCAAAGGAGAAATGTCCACTGATGTGTTCTTGTTATTGATGACTAGACTTTGCTCTTTTAATTGAAACAGCCTACTGTTATGGGGCGCGTAAGGGTTGCCATCTGAGAGCCTTCTTGTTGATCAAATGTGGCCTCTCTCTAAGCCAAACTCAGCATATGAATGAATTACCTTCCCTCCAGCATGGGACATGACTCCCGGGGATGAGCCTCCCTGGCAATGAGGAATTAATACCAAGTGCCAACTGGCAATACAATTGGAAAAAGACTGTGAATAAAAGGGGGAAAAGGTAAAGACAACTGAGTTACTGTGGCTAAGAGACTTCAAAGAGAGTCGGGAGGTCATCTCAGAGGTAACGCTTATGCACACCTCAGTAGGATCTGATAGAACACCAAAGTGGATATCACCCCACCCAGAAGGGCTTCTGAGGGCTCTGGAGATACCCAGATCCTATATAAGGGGGGATAGCTCCAGAGATTGATGCCTTACCATGGGCTCTACTTTGGAATCTGTGCTCCTGAGAGTGACAGAGTTGGACTCAAATAAGTCCTCTCTGCACATAGTCCATCAGTCCCTTTTATTCAAACCTATATGTGATGCTGGAGTTTGTACGTGTACTTCCAGAGAATAGAGCCTCTGTCCTGCCTTTGTGCCAGCTGTGCCTGGAATCTCGATGGAGCTGCAACTCCTACTCTACAGCTCAATGGACTCACCAAGTCACCTGCTGAGGAGACAATGATAGACAACAGCCATCCCAGGGAATGGCAAGAGCCTGAACCACTGGCAGGATAATCCCATCCACCATATCCATGTGATATAAGCCCCCTCTCACTTAGAGGTGGAGTGGACTTCACTATCCCAAACTCCTCAGATTTGGGGAAAGAGCTATGGACTAGAGTGGACTTAATGGTATTCTGTTGTAGACATAATGTGATTTGAGAAATGGAAAAAATTACAACAGTGAGGTGGAGCCAGTGGCCACTGGATGCTTTGGGGGCAGGGAAAAGAAAAGCAGTTATTATACAGGTGCTTTTTCAAGACTTGGAACATATCCTGAGTGACATTACAATGACAGATATAGGCCATTCTACATCAGCATATACCATGCAGAACTGTGTGGGAGAGAGTGTGTTCTACAATGTGAGCTATGGTCCATGCTTAGTGGCAAAGCCCCAGGATGTGTATATCTATTGCAGGTGATGTGCCACACTAATGAAAGATGTTTATATGGGATGTTATGGGAGGTGTGGGAGGTGGGGAACATGGAAATCACTGTAATTTTTGTGTAACATTTATGTAATCTAAGCATCTTTAAAATATATATATATATAAAGAAATAGATCCTCAGGAAAAAAAAAAGATGTTTCTGGCTATTCAGGACCTCTTATCCTTCCAAATAAATTTGATAAGCATGTTTTTCATTTATGTAAAAAATGCTGGTGAACTTTTTATTGAGATACCATTGAATTTGTATATCATTTTGGGTAAAATTGACATCTTAATGATATTTAGTGTTTCAATCCATGAGCATGGAATAGGCTTCCAATTACATGGGTCTTTTAAAATTTCTTTTAACAATGAGGTGTCGTTTTCTCAATACAAGTGCTTTACAACATTGGTTAATTTTATTCCTAAATATTTGATTATTTTAGCCGCTGTTGTAAATGGAACATTTTTTCTGACTTCCTCCTCAGATTCCACATTACTAGTGTCTTTTAAAGTCTATTTCATCTAATATAAATATAAGTACTCTTTTTTTTTTTTTTTTACTGAATGTGTGAAGTATCTTTTTACAGCAAGCATTTCATTGTCAATCTATTGGTATCCTTGGGTCTAAGGTGAGTCTCTTGTAGACAGCATATATGTGGCTCATAATTTCTTATTCATTTTTCCAGTCTGTGTATTTTGATTGGGGAGTTTAATCCATTAACTTTCAATGTTATTATTGTAAAGGCAGATCTTATTTCACTCATTTCACCTTTGGGTTTTATCTGTCATATTTTTTTCACCACTCTTTTGAGACTTTTACTTACTTTCACTGGTACAATCTTCATCTCTAGACTCGCTTTCAAGCTTCTCTCTCCTGACTTTACTTTTCAGACTCCAGCACACCCTTTATCATTTCCTGCAGAGCCAGTCTCTTGGTTACAAACTCTCTCAGTTTCTGTTTATCTGTGAATATTCTAAATTCACCCTCATTTTTGAAAGACAATCTTGCTGGATATAAGATTCTTGGCTCAAAATTTTTCTCTTGCACTATCTTAAATATATCATACTTCTGTCTTCTTGCTTCCACAGTTTCGATGAGAAATCAGCACTTAATCTTATTGGGTATCCCTTATATATTATGCATTGTTTTTCTCTTGCTGCTCTCAGAATTCTCTTTGTCTTTGGCATTTGACATTCTGATTAAATATGTATCCTGGAGTTGGTCTATTCAGATTTATTCTGATGGGAGTACATTGTGCTTCTTGAATATGGATATCCATGTCCTTCAATATGGTTGAGAAATTTTCTACCATTATTTCTTCAAATATACCTTCTGCCCCTTTTCCCTTCTCTTCTCCTTCTGGGACATCCATGACACATATGTTTGCACATCTCTTGCTGTCATTTAGTTCCCTAAGAACTTGTTCAATTCTTTCCATTCTTTTCTTCATTAATTCTTTTGTATATTCACTATCAGAGGCCATTTCTTCAAGCTTATCTATCCTTTCTTCTGCCTCCTTAAATTTGTTATTATATGATTCCAGTGTATTTTTAACTTCATTTATTGCACCTTTCATTCCCATAAAATCTGCCATTTTTCTATGCATGCTTTCAAATTCTTCTTTGTGTCCTCCAATGTTTTCTTATTATCCTTAATCTCTTTAGCCATCTCATTGAATTTATTAAGGACATTTACTTGAACATCTATGATAGTTGACTCAACTTCTTTATGTCATGTGGAGGCTTATCTTGTTCCTTTAACTGGGCCATATCTTCCTGTTTCTTGGTGTGGATTATAATTTTTTGTTTGAATCTTGGAATCTGGCTTGCTAGATGTATTTATTCTGGGTGCATTTTCTCTTTTTAGTTTAAGGTTTTCCTGCCCTTTTCCCTTGCTGGTTTTGTAGTAGGAGCCAAGGATGTAATTGGTGCCATAAGCTATAGAAGCTTAAGCCACCCACATTGGCCAAGGGACAGTTGAAACTTCTGCCAAATTTATACTTTGCCAGGGGTAGGGAGAGAACTACAGCCATGTGTAGAAATCCAAGTCATGCAGGCCTAAATTCTAGTTGCCCAGAGAGACTGATGAAGCTTCTGGGTCAGGAATGGAGCTGCATGTGTGGGCATCAATCTATGCTATGTGGGTCCAATATGACATCAGTTGCCCCAGTAGATTCCTGATTATTCAGACTGTGCCAGCTAAATGTACCTTCACTTACTTGGATAGGCTGGTACAGAGCCTGCCAGCTTCCTCCCTGCTAGAGATGGAGCTGAAGCCTAGAGGGCTGCAGGCCAATCTGGGGGAAATAAACTGGTCTCTACCATCACTGTGATTTCCAGTCAGCCTGCTTCTCCTCATGCTGGAAGTGGAGTCAAAATGGCAGCTACTGGCCTCCTTTGTCTTAGACAAGCTCCAATTTTAGCTGTTCTTATGATTATACTTTAGCCAGCCGAATTTACTAATCAGTAGCTGAAATTGCTGGCCAGTCGTCTCTTCCTCCTCTGTTTTTGGGAAATGGAGCTTCCAATTCCTGCCACAGAATAGCTCTTGGGGTGGCTTGCACTGCCAAAGTAGGATGATCACCAGCCTCTACCCTGTGGCCTATAGTTTCCCAGAGAGACTAGAACAGATCCCCCCAGCTTCCTCCCTGCCCAAGGTGGGACTGGGATTTAGACTAGAGCTGCAATCTGATCTGGATGGAAAGAAGTTTGTCCCTACCAGCATTGTGATTTTCAGTCTGCCCCACTTCCCCTCATGCCAGGGGCAGAGTTAAAATGGTGGCTACCAACCTCTTTCTGACTTGGATAAGCTCAAACTTTAACTGTTCTTAAGATTATACTCAAGCCACCTGAGTTTACTAATCAGTAACTGAAGTTGGTGCCCAGCCATCTCTTCCTCCCCCATTTTTGGGAAGTGGAGCTTCCCATTCCAGCAGCAGAATAGCTCCTGAGGCAGCTTGCACCACTAGTGGAGGATGGGCACTGGCCTCGGTGTTATGGAGTGCTCTACTTGTGAATCTTCTCTGCAGATGGGCAGTCTCCTTCCATTCTTTCAAGGATGTTGTAGGGTGTTCTTCTGGTATCCTGGAGCCCCCAAACATATGCTTCAGGTAGCTCTGGGTGATTACTAACTGCCCTGTAGCATATGCTGACCCTAGGAGCTCCTTACTCTGCCACCATCCTGCAGGTTTTCTTGCCTATAATATATATATATAAACTTTTAGTTTAGTTTTTTTTTTCCTAATATATATATAGTAACCAAAACTTTAATCCCAAAGATTCTCATACAACATATTACAAATGACAGCATGAAAAAACTCTTGCACAGTAACTCAAAGGTCAGCTCTACAATGTACCCTTAAACTGGCAGGACATTGGTTATCTCCAAGTCTCACATGTCCAAATAAAGGATGTTATTAAACAGCTGTATAATTCATACACAGTAATCACAAAAAGAACTTATGACCTAAAACAAAGGTAACTAACTTTCTTGAAAGAGATTCTATACCAACTGGGAAATTGCCCAGTGTGAAGACTAGTTTATTTTTAAAAACCTCCAGTCTAATTCAATGGTGCAGCTTTAATTTTTTTACCAGCTGGCTTGTGTTTACAGCAGCTTTTAAAGACTGCTTGTTCAACTACAGTTGCATACTATATCCCAGCTACGGACAAAACTAAAGACCTTAATTTTTGCCAGTTTTGTTACTGTAATATTAAAACATCACTCTTTAGCTGGGCAGGATTTAGGTTTATTATCAGTCTATGCAAGACTAAAAATTCAAAGCAATTCAATTTTGCTTAAGGGAACATTGTAAAGTAACAAATTCTTGGTATTACAACGTGCCTCATATGATCAATTTCAAACCATAGAGAATTACATCTTCATGTGTGTCACTGTTACAAGAGACAATAAACAAATTCAAACAGCTGAAACATCTTAAAAATGCACCAAACTTATGAAGTCTCAAACAAAACTTGAAATTTTTATACATACTTCCATCAAATGAAGTTATTTCCTGTACACCACTCCTCTTGCAAACTGATCTTCTATTTCCTTTCATTTGACCTAGAATGGCTTCTAGACCTAGAGAAGGATCGGGAAGGCTTGTGATTTCTTTCCCGAGACAGTGATCTTTCTCTTCTCCTATCTCTAGAAAGAGAATGGCTCCGGCTGCGGGAGAAGCTTCTCCTTGGAGATCTGCGGCGAGGCGGAGGACTCCATCTACGATAATCATCCCGAGGGCGAGGACCCCAAGAGGGAGGAGGGACTCGATTACGACTTATTTTTTCACCATTCGACAGTTCCAATCTTACACGGCAGCCACAGAGTGTTTTTCCATCTAGTTCTCAGACAGCATCAGCTGCATCTCCGGGATCTTCAAATTCAACAAAAGCAAAGCCAGGAGGGTTTTTAGCAACCCACACACTTCGGAGTGGTCCATAGTAGCCAAAAGCCCGTTCCAGTTCAGTCTTGTTGCCATTGTTTCCAAGATTACCTACATAAACTTTACAGTCCAATGGACAAGAATCACAATGCATTTCGAGATCTTGGGTTGAAAAGCGGTGGCTCACATCCTGGAGCCTTGCCACCAACCACAGACCAGTTCATTAAGGGTGGTGGGCCACACTTGTGGGAGATGTTTGTGTGGGATGTGGTGGGAGGTGTGGGAAGTGGGCAACATGGGAATCCCAGTGGGTTCCGTGTAATATTTTGGGTAATCTAAGCACCTCTTAAAATATATATATATATATATATATATAACATTTTTGTAAGCAAATGCACATATATGCATATATATTTATATATCATTTTGCAAATGTTTGTATGTATTGTGAGAATTTTGATTTTTACCCACAATAAAAATAAATAAATAAAAAAAAAAAAGCGGTGGCTCAAACCCACAAGCTCAAACGGATCTTCCTGCTCTTTTTCACTCCGGCTCTTGCAAATGCTCCCGTTTACCCGGCGTCCATGAAATGGCGGGCTAATATATTTTTAATCTCACTTACTGTGTCTCTTATTCTCATAAGTTCTGCTATTTTTCTTTGAAGGCTTTCAAATTGTTTTTATGCTAATGCAGTGTCATCTTAGTATCCTTTATCTCTTTGGTCATTTTGCCTTCAACTCCTTGAATTGATTACAGAGATTCATGTGAACATCAGCGATTAGATGTCTTTATTCATGTGTCTGATCTGTATTCTTGGTTTGTTCCTTTGGCTGGACCATATCTTCCTGTATTTTAGTATGGCTTATCTTTTGTTGCTATCTTGGCATTTGGTTGTGTGGTGCTTTTATTCTCTTGATCAAATTCTCACTCTTGCCTAGTGGTTTTATTTCACAGCTCTTCTTTTATTTCTGGTTTAGTTTTTCCTAAAACTTTAAGATCACCTATTTAAGTTATCAGAACAGGGCCAGAGAGTCATTAATGGGGTATAGACTAGCTCTAAAGTGACTGGGAAAGAAACTGGAGAGACAAGGCTTTTCTTCCTTTATTTTCCTGGATGACCAGTAGATGGCTCTCTTTGGCAAGTTTCTCCAATGTGATGATTAAGGACATTTGTTTAGACATCCTTGATTATATTTTCCACATTATACATCTCTTCCTGCTTTTTAGATTGGGCCAGGACTTCTTGTTTCTTAGTATGGCTTGTAGTTTTTTAATCGCTGTCTAGGCATCTGTTTATCTTAATGGACTTATTCAGTTGGTTAGTTTCTCTTTCTAGTCTAGTGTTATTTTGTTTGATTTTATTTTTGTTTCGTTTTGTTTATTTTATCCTCTTTATCACTTGGTTCCACTTGTTCTATATCCTTGTAGTTATCCATGTTCAATGGAAAAAATATGAGATCCACAGAAAAGGAAAGAAAAAGAAAAGGAAAAGAAAATTTTAATAAGATGAAGGAAAAAGAATAAAAAAGAAAAAAATAAGAGGGAAAAATAATAAGCAGGAATGATAAACGTTAAAACAGGAGAAAAATTTTTAAAAGGCCAGGTAAATGAGAAAAAAGAAAGACAGACAAAACAAGGAAATGTCAAAAAGAAAGAAGAGGGAAAAATGAAAGGAGAAAAAAAGAAAGAAAAAATAAACCTGTCAATCAAATCACCCAATAGCCAGTCTCTGCAGTAGTAGCTGAATGAAGTATATATATATATAAAGAAATAAGAAAAAAGAGAGGGAAAATACCTTCTAGCTAAGGTTCCCTCAGATCTCCATGTGGCTCACCAGGCTCTTCCCTATCCTAGTCATTTGGGATACTGACATGCCTATGGGATGTTTGTTTTGAGGGTGGGAGTGATGGGTGACATTCCTAGCCATGGGGCCAGCAACTCAGTTTTCCTTTTGGTCTTTTAGTCTCTCCATACCCAATCCCTCCTGAATGATGCATACAGTAATTTCCTGATCTGCAGGTCCCCAAAGCAACTCCCTGGGAAGACTTCTGTGCTTTCTCCCTATTCTGTAAGAGAGCTACACCCTGTCTGAGCTGCTCTAATGCTATCTTCCTGGAACTCTCTCCATTGACTCTTGTTGCTTGGGTTTCACTTTTGCTCACAACTTAATTTCTCTTTATTCTAGACATTTGGGAAGAACTTTATCACATACTAAATTTTGCAAACATTCCCATTGCCCTTTCCTATATTTAAAGTGACCATGTCTCATCATGTTAATGAGGATACTATATATATGAGACCCTTCAATAATATCTTTTCTCATGAATATGGATTTTCTGTCTTGCCCCCAGCCCATCAGGACTAGAGGCAAGATTGAGGCAGATACTCTCCTGGGGCCCTTTATTGACAGATATAGTCCCAGCATCTCTTTTGGGACCATTTGTTATGGGACACATTTAAACCTAAATTATCACCACTAGGAATGTTCCACATTTTTCAGGATATAGGGATGGATGATTAATCTTCCCCCCTGAATCTCCTTCAGTAAATTTAAGTTAAGGCTCCAGGGTCACTTACATAAAATTGTGTATCAACAATAAGGGAGGTAAGCAACTCCACTTGGTAAATGATAGCCACATTAGAAAATAATGAAGGAGCAAAACCCTATCCTACCATGATGAAACCAAAAAATATTATCAATATTATTATTTGTAATATTATTATTCATAATAATTCATGCCAAAATGGAGGGGAGCAGCATAACACAAGAAAATGCCTATTGGATGCAGGTCCACAACATTCTTTTGGCTTTTTTCGGGGGGAGTCAGGGTGATTTCATTGGTTTGCAATCCAGAGGCTCGAACCTTCCAAATAAGCCATTCTTTCAACCAAAAGTGTCAAATGCAGAGGTCTATATGCCATCAAATTTGGCTAATACAAGCCCTATAGCCCAAACAACTTTCTGGATTGTCTATCTCCAACTGAACCAACAACTGAGGTAAATGATCCATAGTAATTGAATAAATTGGAGAAGCTGACCACAGGCTAATGCTGGAGCTCCATTCTCAGCCACAAGTATTTTAATTACCAAACACCCTGACACTTTATTAGCAGCATGCACCCAAATCAGTCCATATATTTAAAACCTATTTGCAACAGAGTCTCATCTGTCACCTATCTGAGCAAAACCTTTGACTGTTGGGAGCTTTTACATGCAAAGACCATTAATTGTGGCTTTAATTGTGCTGAATGAGCCCTGACTCTTTGGGAAAACTACACCTGCATCAACCTTGCTAGCTTGTACCCACAAAGCCCCTTGTTATAATAGATATTTGCAAATTAGACACTTGGTGTAATGTTGTCTTCAAATTCTACAAGCAGTTAGATGTTAGGAGCTGCTGGCCACTGGCCCTGTTTTGATCAGCATCTGGGGCAGGGTGGTGGACTCTTCCAGGAATGGGCCTTGTCACCTGTGTAGGCCTGGCCCTGCCCCAGCTACTCCCCTCTTGGGTGGGCTCTCAGCCTTGTACCCACCTGTCAACTCACCTGGGCCTGCCACAGAGAGTGCCTTGGTGTAGCACCTAAGGAGTTGGGAGGCCTTCGCACTGCCACTGACTAATGGCAGTTCCCAGGTGAAGAGGCAGTGGCACCAGGCTCTCCCTCAAACCACCCAGGCCTACATTCAAGAACCTTCCCCTGTTGTAACCCCAGACTGATAGTAATATTAATTTGGAACCAAGGATTTAAAAACTGGAGCCACTCTTTTGCCAGGAGAAATTGTAAATGAAGTCAATTTTGTACAAAAATGCACTGAACAGACACAAGTCAGTATGAATTGTGGGGAAAGCTGATATGCAATAACTTCAAAATTTCCTTTATTACAGATGATCCAATACAATTGCAGATATTCCATTATAAAAACCTTCATTTTGGTGAATATGATGTCCTTTAACATGCATTGAGCAAATTGTCACAATAAATGACCACAAAAGGAAGCAGAAAGTCCTAGACCCCAAGCACAAATGAAATTTAATCCAACAGAGTTAATTATTTAAAGATTTCAGGACTGTCAGATTTTATTTTAATGATTCAGACCCCAAAAGTAGGAAAAAAGTATGCCTTGCAATTGCTCATTGCTCCCAGCCAAGAAATCTGCAGCTACTCTTTGCATTTGAATATGTTGGGAAAAATACTACAATGCAACCAACAAACTAAATGGACTCCCCTCAGGAGGTGGAGGAGGAGGTGGCAGAGCTGGTGGTGACAACAGTCCAAAACTCTTCTGTTTGATATTTACTAATATTGAGGCAGAGAAACCAAGAGGTTGGGTGCATCTGGGTGCAGAATTTGTTCCATGAACAAGGGTTACATGATATCCATTTGCCTTCCAGAATACTTTTTAGTCCCAAGTTCTATAGCAGACCAAGACCTAAGGATCTTTTCCCATTCTTTTGTTGGAAGAAGGGTGCCACACCTGTAGTGGAGCAACCCTAACAGCAGTGCATTGGTGAGAATTGCCCTCATAAAAGATGTGTTGCAGCAGAGAAAAATCAATCAAAGGTCTGTAAGGCAGAAATTAAAAGTCATCAACAGAGAAATGATTTTACAAATTGGATTGAATAAGACCATGTCTAATATCCATGAACTAGAGATGGCATTCATAAAACTTAAGCAACTACGTGTTTTCTTTAGCAACTATGTGTTAATGAGCCTTTTGAAGAAACTGAATAGAATTGCCTATCTTCATTGGATAGTACGCAGTAGTTAGAACATGTAAGAGTATTCCTTAGACATTTGGTACAACTTGGGTACATTTTGGAAAGCAAACGTCTCTCTGTAATCCTACAAGAGGAGGAGGGAAGAGATTTGAGTTGTTTCATAGCTTCTCTTATTCAAGTGTTGCTGGATCCCTATTTTAGGACAATGACTGTATTTCAGAATCTGATACAGGGGTGACTCATGGCTGGCTACCAGTTCCTGGACAGATGCAACCATTTAAAGTGATTGGAAAAAGAGTTTCCCTTACTTTTCCTATTCTTGGATGCCACATGACAACTGTTAGAAATCTATCCAGTGATGTTCAGTTCTCTGAAACTTCCTTAGCATTTCTGTACTGACAGTACCTACATTTCACTGTTCATTGGATTTCTGTTCAACTGTCCTCACCAGTGAGTGAAGCAAAGCACAGAATTTGCTATAAATTAAAATATCCAATTGGGTGATGAAAAGGGCTTAAAATTCCCTTGGCTTGGGACTGGTCTCTTCAGTTCACAGCAAAGATTGCACCCTTTTCCATAACCCCTTCTATGTTGGGAAGAGCATGCCTTATGTACAAAACAGCATTGTGAAATCTTTTAAATGGACAAAGAGAAGCTACATCTCCATGCTAAGAGGATTGCTGTCCTCTTTCAAGAATGAGCTCATCAGGGACCAAGAACTGCTTCCAAGGAGAAACTCCTTAAATATTAAAACTGAAGCCAGAACCTCTTCAGCACATGTAAGGTCAGGATGGCAGCTTGGAGACATATTTCAAGGAATGGGTTTCCAAGGTGGTCTACCTGAATTGTGCTCTCCTGCCACAGCTCTCTGGAACACATATAAATCTGTGGAATCTGTGCTACTTCCTTTGGGTTCCTGAGGTACAGATCAGTGCAGATTAAAGGTGGTGGCTTCATCACTGCCTGAGGGTCTCTTTCCTGGTGGCTGAAGTCAACCTGTTGGGTAGGATGCTCCAGCAGCATAGAGGCAGCCCTTTGCAAGTCTTCAGCATGGAGCTGGAGCAAAACAGGATGTACTTCTGAGCCAACAGCCTGCACAAGGCCTTGGGGACACCAGAGTATCTCTTAGGCTCATTTCCATTTTCTCCTGCAGGGAATGTATGCAAATGACACATTCTATGAACACAGTAAGCATATTTTAAATGGAGTCAAAATATAGCTATCTACTGAGGCACTAGAAAATGAAGACTAACTGTAGTATTTTAACACATTTTGAGAGAAGCTGTAATATCTTTTCCTCTAAATTGAAATTGCTAACCTAGGCATTTGAAGCTCTAATAATTGTTGAGTCCTGCTTCTTTCACATTTTTTAAAATAGGCATATATTTTGGTTTTCATTTTTCTGTCATTATAGGTCTCATTCATTTTAAGATGATTTGCAGGCAAGCATCCTCCTATTTTAACCGTGGTAGAGCTAATCATAATTTGTTGCTGCAAACATGTCATAAAACCATTGTATATTTGTCAAAAATGAGAAATCCACAGCATTATATTATTACAATACTATATACTAAACTACAGAATCATTCAGTTTTTACCAATATTTTCCAATAATGTCCTTTTTGTGTTTCAAGCATTCAATCCAGTGCATGATGTTGCATTTAATCATCAAGTCTCTTTAGTGTCCACTCTGTGACAATTTCTCTGCCTTTCATAACATGGACAGTATTCCAGAATACTAATGATCAGTAATTTTGTCCTTACTTTGGGTTTGTCTCTTTGCTTCTCATTATTAGGCTGAGTTTATGGATTTTGGGCAAGAATACAAAAAAGGTGAGGTGTCCATATCATAGGGGGTACCTGCTATCAATATTACATCACTGGCATGTTAACTTGCTTGCTTGGTTAAGTTTGGGTCAACTAGATTTTTGCATTGAAAAGTTATCATATTTTCTTTCTATACTCCTTTTACTGCAAGTGAGTCACTAATTCCAGGTACACACTAGGGGAAGGGAATATAGGTCCATCTTCTGGAAGAAGTAATATTTGATTATATTAATTTTGCTTTCATTTTTTTAAAATACTTTTGTTGTATAGAAAATTCTTGGTTTTACTTTTGTTATAGATCTTAGAACTTGTAACTGGAAGCTGTTCTGATCTCCATTAATGATGATTATGTCAGCCATTAATCATATTAATGTTCCTTTGAATGTAGTGAATTTTTTTTTCTCTTTCTGTTTCCAGATTTTCTCAATTCTTTGGCTTTCAATAATTTGGCTATGATTTACCTAAGAGTGAGTCTCTATTTTTAACCTACTTTGGCTTTGTTCTGTTTCTCTGACCTGTATATTAATATTTTTCATCATATTTGGGAAGCTTTTCCTTTATTTTTGAAGAAGGTTTAGATTACATAAATGTTACATTGAAAGTATAGGAGATTCCCATATACCCCACCCCTTCCCACTCTTTCCCCTATTAACATCTTTCATTAGTGTGGTGCATTTGTTATAATTGATGAACTTATATTTAAGCATTGCTACCAATCATGGTCTATAGTTTACATTGTGGTATACACTTTGTACCACACAATTTTATAGGGTTTTGACTAAATGTGTAATGGCTTGTATCCATCATTGCAATATGATGTAGAACAATTCCAATGTCCAAAAAAATGCCCCAATATTCCACCTATTTGTCCCTCTCCCTCCCTTTAGAACCTCTGGTGGCCACTGTCTTTTATATCAATGTTACAAGTTCTTCCACTACTAGACTAATAATAAATCTACTTTAGTCCATACTTACATTTCCCCTTATGTTTTTTCATTCATCAATCTTGAGGATTTGGGGATGATCTTACCCACTCTGCTTCAGATTGAGAGGGAGCTTTGATCCCATGGGGCTGTTAAATGGAACTGTCTTGCTTGCAGTTGTAGATATTCTTTGTTTTGGGGGGATGGGTGTTATCTATCATCATCATTTTGTTGGTTGTTCTGGATAAGTCTGATGAACTAGAGAGTAGGAGTTGGCTGAAACTGAGCTGATTCAGGGATCAACCAGCATATGGACAGCCAAAGGATTTAAGCCTCTGAGACATATATTTAACAGGTATAGTGTTAATTATGGGTTCAAATAACAGGGGCAGGACAATGATGTGTAGGAAAATTTAAGTGAGTCTAACTCTGATCCATTGGAGAGATAGGTTATCATATATTCCAAAATAATGTTGACTGATGGGATGCTAATTTCCTGGGGTTATCTGCCCTGCTGATAGTGTCTAGATGTCTCTTGATCCCTCTGGAACACACTGCTTCAGATATTGTTTACTGTGGCAGTCAGTGAGATCTTCTGGAACCTCTGGAATGGCCACCTGACTCACATTGAAATCTCCTAGCCATTACTGAATTGGAAAAATTAACTGTGAATTTATCTGGAAGGGCAAGAGGCTCTGAATAGCCAATGACATATTTAAAAAGAAAAACAAAATCAGAGGAATCACAAACTTGGCTTTAAACCATACTACAAAGATACAGTGGTCAAAACTGCATGATATTGACAAAAGGATAGGCATAGTGACCAATGTAACCAAATTGAAAGTTCTGATATAAATCCATGCATATACAGTCAATTGATATTTGACAAAGCCACCAAGTCCATTCAACTGAGAGAGAATGGCCTCTTCAACAAATGGTGCTTGGAGAACTGGATATCCATATCTAAAAGAATGAGAGAGGAACACCATCTCACACATTATAAAAAATTAACTCAAGATGGATAAAAGATCTAAATATAAGAGCCATGGTCATAAAGACCTTGGAAGATAATGTAGGGAAACATCTACAAGATCTTGTATTAGGAAATGGTTTCATGAACTTCACACCCAAAGCATGAGCAGCAAAAGAAAAAAATAAATAAATGGGATCACCTCAAAATTAAAACAATTTGCACCTTAAAGGACTTTTTCAAGAAAGTGAAAAGGCTGTCTACTGAATGGGAGAAAATATTTGGTAATCATATATCTGATAGGAGCCTAATATCCTGCAAAAAAAACTTACACCACAAAAAAAAAAAAAAAACAAATATAAAAAACAAATAAGCCATTTAAAAAATGGGCAAGTGCTTTGAATAGATACTTCTCCAAAGAAGAAATACAAATGGCTAAAAATCACATGAAAAGATGCTCAACATCTCTATCTATTAGGGAAATGCAAATCAAAACTACAATGAGATATCATCTTACACCCATAAGACTGGTGAGTATTAAAAAAACAGAGGACTGCAAAGTTTGGAGGGAGTGTGGAGGAATGGGAACTCTCATACACTGCTGATGTGTGGAGGACAGTATAGCAGTTCCTCAGAAAACTAACTATAGAACTTCCATATGATCCAGCAATGCCACAGCTGGGTATATGCCCAGAAAAATTGAAAGCAAGGACACAAACAGATATATGCACACCAATGTTCATAGTGACATTATGCACTATTGCCAAAAGTTGGAATCAACCCAAATGTCCTTTAACAGATGAATGAATAAACGAATTGTGGTACATACATAACATGGAATACGGTAAGAATTCCATGATACTGTAAGAAGGAATACAGTATTAACACACAGGATAACATGGATGAATCTTGAAGACCTTATGTTGAGTGAAGCAAGCCAGGCACTGAAGGACAAACATTACATGACCTCACTGATATGAATTAAGCAAACTGAGCAGACTCACAGAGCTAGAGTCTGGAAGATCAGTTTAGAGGAAATAGGAAGGGAGAAGAGGGCTGTGAGCCAATGCCCATATGGGCAATATCTATGATAAGGTGGAAGTGTGTAGTTATGCAGTAGATGGACATGACAGTGGTGCAGTGATACTATTGGGTTAGGCAGTGCAGATTTGTCAAGAGGGTAGGATGTGGAAGAGAGTTGGACTGTCCATGGAACTGGGGAGATGGCTGGGGGAGGGAGCACGTGAACACTGGGGAATGGTGAGCATGTGGTTGAAAGCACAGTGTTGGGAAAGCACTTCTGGCAATAGAGCAAAGTAGGGTTACTGGTGTAGGGTGTTGGATTTGGGGAGTATTCAGGACAGGGTTCACCTGGTTCAGGCTTCTAGGGAGTGTGTGAGTGTTCATCTTGACATAGTATGTTATATTAATGGGTGGAGACTGTCATATTTAGCAGGCAGATGTTGGATTCCCATCTTGGGGAGGCCTGCTATGTTCTCAAATAGAAGGGTGGATGTTTCTTGAGAACATGGGCAGTGCCCAAGAGTGGAGAACAGACCGATGTGTCAAGCCTTTAGTGTTTTTGCAAGTAACTATGAATCTGGTCCTGCAAAAAGAGAAGTCTGGTGGCTGTCATCAGCCCTGAGGGGAGGGGGAAGGAGGAAGAGAACAAATGGAAAAGGTGGCATTTTGAGGGTGATGGAATCATTCTACATGATCTTGCAAAAATGAGTACAGGCCATGTTAAGTTTCATCAAAATTTATAAAAGTGTATGGTCCAAAATGTAAACCATAATGTAAATCTTTGGTGGATATGTTTCAATATTTGTACATCAGTGATAACAAATGAACAATCCATATATAAAACGTTATTAATAGGGAAAGGGGTAAAAGAGGGAAGATGTTGGATATATGGGAGATTTATATATTCTATACATGACTTTGCTGTGACCTGAAATTTTTTAGGAGACAAAATGAAAAAAGTAAGACACAGGAGGAATAAATGGAAGAAAATGTCACTGTACATACAGGACAACAAATCTTACAGTGATGAAAGGCAAAATGTCAAAAAATTATAATTTTTCATTATTTTTTATTAACCCAAATTTTTATTTTTTTTAAATTTTCTAACTTTTCTGTTTTTTATTTCATATTTTTAAACCTATCATTATTATTTCATTTTCTTAATAATCGTATTTGGCTATTTTATTGGCTTCATTTTGGAAGAAGTTTTGGAACACAGAAGGATTCTAACTGTGGTAGGGAAGGACCATTTGTATGGAGTGTTAGTGATGGGGGATATACGGGAGGAAGTTCACCTGGGCTTACATATAAGGCATATAAATGTGTTCAAGTGTTCATGAGGCATTGTCACAGTGGGTGGAAATTCCCACAATAACCAAAAGAAGAGCTCTTGGGGAGCTCTGCCACATTCCCTCATGGAACAGCAAAAATCCCCCAAGTAAAGAAGCAATGGCTAGTGAAGGAGGATGGTCCATTGATGGACCCTTGATATTGATGACTGTGCTTATGAACCTTTACTCTTGCAATTGAAACAGCATACTATTATAGGATGTGTAAGCATTACCTCCTGAGAACATCTTTGTTCTCTCTAAGCTAAACTCAGCATATAAATGCAACAGCTCCTCTCCTACCCTATTGGGGTGTGGGAGTGGAGCCACAGACACCCAACAGTCCATTGCACATAGGCTGAAAGTGCCTGCTATTGCCCATAGAAACTGAGGAAACACAGCTCCACTCCTATCCTATTGAGGCATGGATGTGGCCACAGATGTCTGACTATTTGGTATGGACTGAAAGCACCTGCAGTTGCCCAGAGTCTGGGGAGACACTGCCTCCCTCTTTTCCTATCAGGGGTGGGGGTGGAGCAACAGGCATCCAATATTCCAGTTGGTGCAGGACAAAAGCACCTTGCAGTTGTCCAAATAGTCTGAGAAAACACCAGTCCCCTCTTTTCCTATTGGGGGTGGGCATGAATGGAATCCCAGGCTCTCACAAGTCAGTCAGTGCAGGCTGAAAGCACCTGCAGTTGCCTAGAGAGGCTGAGGAAACACAGCTCCCTCCTATTATATGGGGGGGGCAGGGAAGGGATCAAAGACACCCAACAAATCAGTCTGTGCAGGCTGAAGGCACCTGAAGTTGCCCAGAGAGGCCAAGGAAACACAGCTCCTCTACTAACCTATTGGAGTGTGGATGGAGCCCCAAGTGTCTGACTATTCAATCTATGCTGGCAAAAAGCACCTGCAATTGCATAGAGAGGTTGAACAAATACCAGCCCCCTCTTACCCTATGAGATGGTGGGTGGGGATGGAATTGAAGGTGCTCAATCAGTCTGTGTGGCCCAAAATCACCAACAGTTACCCCAAGAGGCCAAGGAAACACAGATCCCATCCTATCTTTTTGGGGTCCAAGGATGGAGTCCCTGGTGACTGACTATCCAGTTTGCTAGGTGAAAGCACCTGCAGTTGCCCAGAGAGGCTGGTGCAGGTCCTGCCAGCATCCTCCCTGCCAGAGTTGGGGCTGGGGCCTAAGCTAGGGCTGCAATCTGATCTGAGTGGAAAGAAGCTGGTTCCTACTATCTGATTTTCAATCAGCCCTGCTTCCCCTCATGCTTGGGACAGAGATAAAATGACAGGGAACAGCCTCTTTCTGAATTGGACAGGTTCACACTTTAGCTGTTATTAAGATTATACTTAGCCAGCCAAATTTGCTAATCAGTTGCTGAAGTGGGTGCCCAACCATCCCTTACTCTCCCATTTTTAAGAAATGGAGCTTCCAACTCTAGCCCTGGATCAGCTCCTAAGGTGGCTTGTACAACCAGTGGAAGATGAGCACTGGCCTTCATGGTGTGGATTGGTCTACTCACAAATTTTCACTGCATTTGGGTAGTCTCCTCCTTTCATTCATTCAAGGACATTTCTGGATGCTTTTCTGGTCTCCTGCGGCTCCCAAAAAGGAGATTTAAATATCTCTGGGTGATTACTCTCTGCCCTGTAGGACAAGCTGACTCATGGAGCTCCTTACTCTGCCACCATCTAAGTTTACTTCTTGTTTTCCAATTTGCACACTTTTGTTTCTTTTTATCACCAAATTGCTCTGACAAGAATAACACAATGTTTAATGGCAGAAAGTGAAAGCAAGCATCCTTGCCTTGTTCCTGGTCTCAGGAGAAAAGTTTTAGGCTTTCTCCATTGATTATGATGCTGACTCTGGATTTTTCATAAATCCCCTTTATCAGGTTGAGGAATTTCCCTTCCATTTCTAGTGTTTTGATTGTTTTTATCATGAAATAATGTTGGGTTTTATCAAATATCTTTTCTGCATCAAATTAGATTATCTCATTTTTTGTCAATCAAAAGTGGAGTATTACTTTGGTTTATTTCTATATGTTGACACATCCCTTGCATTCTTAAGCTAAATCCCACTTTGTCATGTTGTGTAATCCTATTAACATTCTGCTATATTTGGTTTGTTAGCATTTTTTTGAGATTTTGCTATTGATATTCATGATGGATAGTTCCAGTTTTGATGTCTATGTCTATCTTTCATATGAAGACAAGGCTGGACTTATGGAATCAGTTAGGATATATTCACTTTTCTTCTATTGCTTTGTAAAAGTTTGAGAAGAATTGGAGCTAATTCTTCTTTAAATGTTTCACAGATTTCAACAGTGTAAATATTTTTCCTGAACATTTATTTATTTGGGAAGTTTTTATTTCTGATTCACTCTTTTTGCTTTATTGATTTATGCTATTTCATCTTAAGTCAGGTTTTGTTATTTGTTTCTAGGATTTTTCCATTTCATCTAAGTTATGAAAATTGTTGGTGTTCAGTTGTTCATAGTATTATCTTACAAATTTTTTTAATTGAAGTATATCATTCATACATGGCATGCATAAACAATAAGTGTATAGTAAAGACTGTGAACTTACAAAATAAATATACATAACATCATATGGGTGTCTCATACATCACCCCTCCACCAACAATTTGCTTTGTTGTGAAACATTGTGTAGTAGTAATATTTTGATGATGCTCTTGCATAGTTTTTAAAAAAGAGTATAGGTTACTAGGAGAAAAGAGGAAGGTTGAGAAGAACTACTGATGCTTAATGTATGTAGGAGGTTTAATTAACTTGACTGTAAAAGTGTGGAAATGGATAGAATTGATGGTGACACATTATAGTGAGTAGCAACTGGTTTGTGGGTGGGATTGTGGTTAAAAACGGTAGTCTGAAGAAGTAAATGGCAATTGAGGGCAAGCTGGGGAATAGTGTAGGGACTGAATAGCACAATGGACCCAGAGGTGGATGAGAATTGTGGTTGAGGGTACAAATGCAAGAGTGCCCTTCTGTACACTCCATGTGTCTATCCTTCTTATTTAGTTCATATTAATGAGACCATGTGATATGTTTCCTTTTGTTTCTGGCTTACTTTGCTTAGTATAATGTCTTCAAGATTCATCCATGTTATCACATGTGTCCCAATTTCATTTATTCTTGCTGCAACATAGTATTGCATTGTATGTATATACCACATTTTATTTATCCATTCATTGGTTGATGGACACTTAGGTTGTTTCCATCTTTTGGCAATTGTGAATAATGCTGCTGTGAATATCTGTGTGCAGATGTCTGTTTATGTCATAATTTTTAGTTCTTCTGGATATATTCCTAGTAAAGGAATTGCTGGATCATACGGCAGTTCTACATCTAGCTTCTTGAAGAAACACCAAACTGTCTTCCACAGAGACTGCACCATTTTACACTCCCACCAACAGTGAAGGAATGTCCCTATTTCTCCACATCATCTCCAACACTTATTATTAATCTGTTTTTTTTTTTTTTTAAATAATGGCCATTTTAAGCAGTGTTAGATGATATCTCATTGTTTTAATTTGCATTTCTCTAATAGCCAGTGATATGGAACATTTTGTATTTCCTCTTTGGATAAATGTCTATTTAAATCTTTTGATCATTTTTTAACTGGATTGCTTGCGTTTTTATTGTTGAGTTATATGATCTCTTTATATAGAATGGAAATCAAACCCTTATCAGATATGTGGTTTCCAAACATTTTATTCCATTAAGGGGGCTGTCTTTTCACCTTCTTGATGAAGTCCTTTGAATCACAGAATTGTTTAAGTTTGAGGAGATCCTATTTATCCATGTTTTCTTTCATTGTTCATGCTTTCAGTGTAAGGTTTAAGAATCCACCACCTACCACCAGGTCTTGAAAATGTTTCCCTACATTTTATTCTAGGAGCTTTATGGTACTTCCTTTTATAATTAGGTATTTGATCCATTTTGAATTAATTTTTATAAGGTGTGAGATAGGGGTCTGCCTTCTTTCTTTTGGCTATGGATATCAAGTTCTCCCAGCACCATTTGTTGAATAAACTGTTTTTTCCCAGCTGAGTGGATTTGACTGGCTTGTCAAAAATCACCCGGCCGTAGATGTGAGGGTCTGTTTCTGAACCATAAATTCAGTTCCATTGGTCTCTATGTCTATCTTTCTGCCAGTACCATGCTGTTTTTTACCACTGTAGCTAGGTAATATGATTTAAAGTTTGGAAGTGAGAGTCCTCCAAGTTCACTTTTCCTTTTTAAGATATTTCTGGCTGTTTGGGGCCTCTTACCCTTTCAGATAAATTTGATAATTGTGTTTTCCATTTGTTTAAAAAATGCTAGTGGAATTTTTTGGGGGGATTTCATTGAATCTGCATATCAATATGGGTAGAATTGACATCTTAATGATATTTAGTCTTCCAACACATGAGCATGGAATGTTCTTCCAATTATTTAGGTCTTTTTAAAATTTCTCTTAGCAATGCATTATAGTTTTCTGAATACAAGTTCTTTACATCCTTGGTTAAGTTTATTCCTAAATATTTTATTCTTTTAATTGCTATTATAAATGGAATTTTTTTCCTGACTTCCTCAGATTTCACATTACTAGTGTATAGAAACACCACTCAATTTTCTGTATTGATCTTGAATCCTGACACTCTACTGAAATCATTTATTAACTCTAGCAAATTTGTTGTAGATTTTTCAGGACTTTCTAGGTATACGATCATTTCATCTGCAAATGGTGAAAATTTTAACTCTTCCTTTCCAATTTGGATGCCTTTTATTTCTTTTTATTGCCTGATTTCTCTAGTTAGAACCTCTAGCATTATACTGAACAACAGTGGTGGCAATGGGCATCTGTAGGAATCTGTCCTGCAAAGTTTTGTGAAGCTCTGTCCAGCAAAGTCTGGGGTGGTACAAGTGAAATTACTCTGAACACAATGGTTGAGAGAGGTGAAAGGGAGAACAGCTAAAGGAGCTATCTTCCTCTGCAGATTCCTGTCAAAGTTTTTATTCTCTTGTCACAAAGTGCAAGGCCAGTGTGTACATGAAGGGCCTCAGAAAGTTTAGGGCTGTGCAGGAGATAATGGAAAAGCAGAAAACTCCAACTAAGTAACAGTGTAGAGTAAGAAAGTTCTTATTGTTTTCAGCAGGAACCAATAACAGCAGCTATTTCCAATGCAGCAGTATATTGCTTGTGCAGTAAATCAGGTTTTAACTATTTCAAAGATATTTTAATCAAAGTGTTCCTACATCTCCTCCTATTTTGTTTAAGAAAGAAGAAGAAAAGGAAAGGGGAAATGTATCCTGGCACAGATTTCAAAAAGATCTGTTTTTAATTTGATGATTGGTGGTAGTAAGATTCAGTTGCTGACAGTTACCTAGGTTGTGAACTGGGCTGAGCATTTGAAAGAAAATAGCCACAGGGGAAGTTGACCTACCTTGGGAGGGGTGAGGATTTATGTCTTACCTCTGTAGGCCCTCAAATTCTCTGCTGATGGTCCCCTTGTGACTGTGCCTGTCTTAGGTTGTTCCTTCCCTGAGGAATCTTACCTATTTCTGGCTAACCAGCCATCCTCCAGGGCCAAACAGGGTAATGTGAGACTACCAGTGTTTCCATGGCCCCTATGCCCAGTATGTGCCTAGGGATTCCCAAGCCCACTGGTGGGGCCACTGCTCAGGTTATAAGTTTTGTTAAACCCAGGTTTACCAGTACCTAGAAAGCTTATACTGCCTAAGGAGACACAAACAATCCCAAGTATGGGACATATGCAGAATACCCCCAGAATATGGTAAAACTGTAAAAGCAAGTGAGAAGGAAGGAAAGGAGACTTACAGGTGAAGCTGGGAGACATAAGGCTTAAAAGTTTACTCTAGGAAAAGTGATGTTTTACAAGCATGAATCAAATAAATTTTTGTTAGCTAGCAGAGCTGAACAGAGTATTTACTAACATTAAACAACTAGTTTAATAATATTTATGAAAAACTAATTTAAAGGTGTTTTAACCAAAGGGCTCCTAAGTCTTCTCCTTGTTGTATTTTAGTTCTTGATCTTTGGATGTGGAGGAGAGAGAGATGAGGCAATGGTTAAGGCAATGAATTTTTGTTGTGTGATGAGCTTGAGAGAAGGCTTGATGAATTAACCTAAAGATTAATAACAAAACAAGAAGCATGATTATTCCAATAAGAGATATTACCCAGATTATTGTATTTAGGCCATAAAAACAATTAGATGTATTTAACCATTGTAGATTATCATTGAGCATTTGAAACATGTTTTGCGGAGCAAGAAGTTGTATTTGAGATAGTTGATGCTCCAGACATTGATGGAGTGCAAGCACTTCTTTCTGTAGATGGGAAGAAAAAGCACCTTGTAACTGGGCTTTTACTTGCTCCCAGAAAAGCTGAGAACTGTTCCAGGGTAAGGGGTAACACAAAATTTGACATGCTCCCAATCACAGTGCAAATCTTGTCTCGTAAGTAGAGCTTGTTGTTTTTCACATATCCAAAGAGTAGATGCTTCCAATGCATCAAATTTGGTAAGAATATTATTATTGATATGAGTTTGTGTTAAAACTTCATCAGTGACATTGATCATATTTTGATTAACAACATGAGCAGTTTGGACTGATTTTTTAAGGACAACTGGTGGCAGTGGCAGCTATGATAATGGCTGAGATAATGAAATTAATAAGTGTACCAATGAATCTTTTAGGTTTAATTGTTTACAATTTTCCCAAGTTAATCCCTTAGTTTGGATAAAGTTGTGGCATAGCTGTGTCAGGGAATTCCGTTTTCCTCTATTGTCATCTTCTTCATCTGTGGTATTGGGTTGAATGGGTGATCCTTCCAGGTTATGGTATAGCTTCACATTCTTTGCTGGCAGCCACTGGGGGTCTGTTGTAGTAAGCCCACAACCATACTATCTCCCCCATGTTATGAAGTCACAGGGTCCCTTCCAAGATCTATCTCCTATTATTACATTGTACAGAATTTTAGCTAGTATTTTATGACTCTTTTGATGAGAAATGTTTCTCAGCTGCTGAGACAATTTTATAAATTTAAAGTATATAGTGCTAGGGTTATTGTATTTCTGGGAGAGGTATCCATACTCTCCCTTTTTTGTTTATTGTTTTAGATGATATGACATATTTTACACATTTTTAAAGTTGAGTTAATTGGACTTTATTAGGGGTTATTTGGAGACTAGTTTGAGTAAGAGAATTCTGTAGATGTTTATAGAGTTGTGTTAAAAGTATTTTTGAGGGGACTGTAATAAGGATATTATCCATGTGGTGATAAATCCATGCTTGTGGGAAGGTGGAATGAATAGAGCATAAAGCCTCAGTTAACTTTTTTTAATAATTGAAAGAATACAAAGTAAATGAAGGATTGTTTATAAACAGGGGTCTAACAGCTCTCTCTCAATTTCTTACAATATGTATACATACACTTACATGTTTACTAAACTAGGGGATACACTGATATACTTGGCCCACTTTTGGCCAGAGTCCTGGATGGACATAAGATAAATGCTAATATGCATATTTAGCTTAATAAGTTTACACTTTAATTAGAGTGAGAAACAAGAATAACATAATTAATTAAAAGATTAAATCAATATTGAATAGAGTTATAAAATGACAGATAGAATAGTTTATATATAAACTTACTAATATTTAGCTTTTGGCTGGGAGGTTTTGAATTAGCAATTGATACTAGAGTTTTGATTGAAAACACTTGCGCAGAGCACATTTTTCTAGGGAAGGACTTTAACTTGTTTCATTAGGGACTATCTTTTTTACAGTGTTCATGATGAATGAACTTGATACTATAGATGCCAACTTGCGAGCACTGAGTTAATTCCCAAGGAGGGTCAACCTCCTCAGGAAGAAACACAACACTCCTGGTGCAGTACATTCTAAGGTTTATGCATCAGTCCCTGGGAAAGTGACAAGCTTTCCCACAGTCCCTGGGAAAGTGACAAGCTTTCCCAGGGAGGAACACAACACATTCTGTAATGTATTTTATCTTCCTTAATTTGTTACAAAACATCCCTGATGTGTTTACAGTTTTAGAGTATTTTTACTAAAATATGAAAAGTGCTTACTAACAAGACATTGGTTTGTTGATTAACAAAGTTTTTGCATGATGTTTTACTTTTAGGTTTGAATAATATTTACTAAATTTTTTCTAGTTCATTCAGTTTTAGGATTGTTTAAACTTAAAAGAAGAGATTTACATCTAAATTTAAGAATATATATTTATGTGTAACTTACAAATTATTAAATTACTTAAGGATGCAATGTATTGTATTAAAGTTTTGATTAGTATTTAAGTATATTATACATAAATCATAGCTACAGTAAATTATATAACAACAAACAATAAAAAGACTTTTAACTGAAAGACATCCAATGAATAAACTTTTATTTTCTATGTGTTTAAGATTCCTAACTAGTGATATTAAATAAACTAGTAGCATGATTAAAATGACTTTAATTTCTATATTTTGTATAGCTTGAGGCCTAGGCAATAACAAATTATTATTTCCTATTTGGGCTGTGGGGCAGCACATTAACTTGTAATTTTAATACTTGCATTGGTTTTGTTGCTAACATTATAATTGGAACTGGGGCTGTGACTCACAGTGTTGAATTTAAACTTAGTTTATTGTTGTCTATTTTATAGGAAGTGGAATGTGAGTTGGCTTGACTTATTTAAGGAGATACTAAAGAAAGTTTTAGCAAGTTTCAAAACAAAGTGATAGTGATATAACTGGATATTAATTTTTGCCATTCTACACTACTGCTGGCAGCTCTTAATGGCTGCTCTCTTTTTGTAGCTATAGAGCTGACTTTTTAGCAGAGTTGGGGAAGATCAGATGAATATGAAATAAAATATCTACCTCTTGATTTTTATGTGGAGAGGTTGTTATTGTGACATATAAACATTTTTAAATTTTTAGGAATTTTATACATTTTAAGTATTCATATGAAGCTTTTATTTGTATAAGTTTAACAGAGGGTTAAGGAGTTTCTTTTCAATTTTATAACAATTTTAAACACTTTCTATTTAAACTATCACATATTAAGTAAACTTTAAACTATTTTATTACTTTACTTTTTCCAAGGTCAATGAACAAATTTCTTTGCACTAATTTGAAATAAAAAGCCACTTTTCAGGGTTTCACTTTGAGAAAGCAGGTTTGAACATTATGTTCTTTTAAAAGTGATAAGACTAGTTTCTTTAAGGAAATGATAACATTAAAGTACAAGAAGCTATTTTGATAAAACATACTTTCTTTTTTGTATACTGATTATTCAGGAGAAAAACTCTTTGTAACTCCTACTAAAACAAACTAATGACTTAAGAAACTTTGAGAAAGGATAAAACTTTAACTTTGTATTATTATACTATTTGACACTAAAGCTTTTAAATCTTTATAGATAGATTCATTAAATCTTACTTAAATTTGACCACAAAAATTCCTTTTCTTTGCACCTTCTGTACTTTCTGCATTCATTCAAGTTTTGTCCCACAGTTTACTCTTTCTTATTAGATAGTCATTTTATCTTAGGACAAAATTATTTTCTTTTTCTTTAATAATAAAAACACATTTTATATACCTTATATACTTAAGTTATCAAAATGATTTTGGAAACTGTTTCCAAGCAAACCTCTTGCAACATATAATTACCATCAACACTAAACAAACTTGTCAATATAATGATTTAATTTGGCTATAACTATTTTTATTATTTTAAACTAATATCCAGATTTATTTATTAATATATGTGTTTAATTTTTGGCCATTTGAATAGACCCTTTTAATATTTTTCATTTATAAATTTAATATTACCATTCAGAGGTATCAAAATTCCCCCTTTACACTAAACAAACAGACAAACACAATGCAAATTATAACACATCAATAGAAACATACATATTTCATTTTGCTGCTTTTGAGAAGTTTTCTGGAAACCGAGTTGACAAGTTTTCCTACTCTTCCAGTGGTTCAAATTTACTAGCTCCCATCAGCTCACAGCCTTATCAATATGTACCAGTAGGAGGTTTGTGGAGTTGCTGCTGGAATGTTTCCCTTATCTTAGTTAACTCTTTGGCAGAATGTTTTTTTACAAGCATAATTATACTGATAAGGGCCTTATTCAGCACTTTTACCTGCCAGGATGTTTTATTTGTGATTTAACTTTTCCTTGCACAGATGGTTTAACATGATTTCACTTTGTTACTCAAGAAGGGGTTTAAAAGGTATTTTTCCCTTTTGGGGGGTATACAGGCTTTTTTACTGGGAGCTCTTCTGAGGGAGTTGTGGGACAAGATGTGTAAAGTCTTTTTCCCATGAAGATTTAGATAATTTCCCCTCACTGAACTAGATACATTGGCAACTATCCCCAATGGGCATTGCTCCTCTCTTACCTTGGGATGATTAGTTTTAGTGTAGATTCTCCTTAACATGCCATCTTGCACCATTGGTCCAAATCATATCAGGGTCACCACTTGCAAGAATCCATTCTGCAAAGCCATGCAAAGCTCTGTCCAGTAGATTCTGTGGCAGTACAAATAAAATAACTCTGAACACAGTGGTTGAGAGAGGTGAGGGGGACAACAGCTAAAGGAACTATCCTCCTCTGCTGATTCCTGTCATGGTTTTTATTATCTTTTCACAAAGCACAAAGTCAGTATGTACATGCAGGGGCTCAGAAAGTTATGAGCTGTGCAGAAGATAATGGAAAAGCAGAAAGCTCTAATTAAGTAACAGTGTAGATTAAGAAAGTTCTAATTGTTTTCAGCAGGAACCGATAACAGCAGCCATTTCCCATGCAGCAATATATTGATTGCATAGCAAAGCAGGTTTTAACTGTTTCAAAGATATTTTAACCAAAGTGTTCCCACAGGCATCCTTTTCTTGTCCCTGATCTCAATGGAAAGTTTCAGTCTTTCACCTTTGAGGACAATGTTAGCTGTGGGTTTTTCATTTATGGCCTTTATCATGTTGAGAACGTTTCCTTCAATTCCAATTTTTTGTAGTATTTTTATCAAGAAAGGATGATGTATTTTGTCAAATAACTTATCAATTGAAAAGATCATGTGATTTTTCTTCTTTGATTTATTAATGTGGTGTATTATCGTGGGCAGGACAAGACTCTGTAGTTGACCAGAGAAACTGATAAAGCTTCACACCCTTTCTTCCCCTACCTTGGTCAGGGATGGAGCTATAGTTGTGGACATCAATCTAAATGTGGGTCCAAAATGACCACAGTTACTCAGGTAAACTGATGTAGCACCAGAACCCCTTCCTGCCACGGGGAATTGACCATCTAGAGTGTCCAACAGTCTAATCCATTTGGGCCGAACACCTGCAGTTGCCTTGAGAAGCTGAGGGACTACTGTCCCTTCTGCCCTTTAGAAGTGGAAACCAAACCACTGATGCCCAACAGTTCAGTCCCTGTAGGCTGGAAGTACCCACTGTTGCCCAGAATGGCTGAGGGAACAACAGCTACCTCCTATTCTATTGAGTGGTGGGGGTGGTTCTATAGACACCCAATGGCAGTCCCTTTAGGCCAAGAATACATGCCATTTCCTGGAGAGGCCGAGGACACACTAGCCATTTCATATTCTATTCAGGCATGGGGTTGGATCCACAGGCACCCGACAGATAGTACTTGTAGGCTGAAAATACCTGCCTTTGTCTGGAGAGGCTGTGAAGACACCAATCCCTTCCTATCCTATTGGGGGTGGCTGTGGATGCATAGGCATCCAACAGTCCAGTCCCTGCAGGCCAAAAGTCTGCCATTGTCCAGAAAGGCTGTAGAAACACTATCCTTCTGCTTTCCTATTGGGGAGTGAGGGTGGATCCACAAGTGCTAACCATTCCAGGGTTTGTGGGCTGAAAGCAAGTGCAGTTACCCAGAGAGACTGGACAAACAGAGTCTACTCTTGTCTTATTGGAGATAGGGGTGGAGCCACAGGTGCCCAATGGTCAGTTTTATGTAGGCAGAAAATGCCTACAGTTGCCCTGGGACACTGAGGGAACACCAGTCCCATCCTATCCTATGCAGGGACAGAGGTGGAGATGGACTTGAAAACATTCAACAAACCAGTTCATGTGGGTTGAAAACTCCTGCCCTTGCCAGAGAAGCTGAGGATACCCAGTACCTCTTCAATCCTTTTGGGGTGCTGGCATGCAGCCCCAGATGACTGGCTATTCAGTTTGTGCTGGTGGAGAGTACTTGCAGTTGCCTGGAGAGCCTGGTGCAGGTCCAACCAGTTTCCTCTCTGCTGGAAGTGACACTGAAACCTAGGCTAGGGCTGCAGTCTGATCTTGGTGGAAAGAAGCCCATCCTTAACTTCACTGGATTTTCAGTCAGCCAGACTTCCCTGCATCCTGGGGGCAGAATCAAAATCACAACCACCTGACTTTTTACAACTTGGACATTCTCAAACCCTAGATGTTTCTAGGATTATACTTTAGCCAGCTGAGTCCACTAATCAGTAGCTGAGGTTGGTGGACAGCTGTCTCTTCCTCCACCATTTATGGGTAATGGACCTTCTAACTCCAGCCATGGAATAGCCCTTGAGGCAGCTTGAGCCACTAGAGTAGAATGGGCACCGGCTTCTGCAGCATGGCTTGCAGTTTCCCAGAGAGATTGTGCAGGGCCCCCAGCTTCCTCCTTGCCAGAGATGGGACTGTGGTTTAGATTAGAGCTGCAATCCAACCTTGGTGGGGAGAAGGCAGTCCTTACCAGTGCTGTGGTTTACAATCGCTTCCCCTCAGGCCAAGGGCAGTTAAAATGGTAGCTACCGGCCTCCTTCTGACCTGGACATGCTCAACGTTTTAGTTGTTCCTTGGATTATACTTTAGTCCACTGAATTCACCAATTAGTAGCTGAAATTGATGCCACACTGTGTCTTCCTACCCCATTTTTGGGGAAATGGAGTTTCCAAATCCAGCCACTGAATAGCTCCTGAGGCAGCTTGTGCCATGGACGCCAACCTCCGTGGGGTGAAGGGCTCTACTCACAAATCCTCTCTGCAGATGGACAGTCTCCTCCCATACTTTCAAGAAATATTGCAGGATAAACTTCAGGTCTCTTGGGGCCCCCATACAGGTGCTCTAGGTAGCTCTGGGTGATTACCAACTGCCCTGCAGCACAAACAGACTCCAGGAGCTCCTCACTCTGTTGTCATCTTGGCTCCTTTCCTTATCTTACAATCTTTTAAATTCTATAGTCTATAATGATGTACAAAATTTCATTTCTAACTTTAGTTGTTCATGTTCTCCCTCCTTTTCCTTGTCAGTTGAGGTAAAAGTTTGGCAATTTTGTTGATCTTGTCAAATAATCAATTTTTGGTTTTGTTTTTTCTGTATTGCTTTCCCTCTTCCCTATTCCATATATGTCCACTTTAATCCTTATTTTTTCCTCATTTTTATAAATTTGGGATTAGTTTGCTCTTCTTTTTATACTTCCTTAAGATATAATCTTAGGTTTAGTGTTATTATTTAAGGTATTTCTTCTTTATTAAAGTATGTGTTTACAACTATAAATACTCCTCTGAGGAATCCTTTAAGTACATCTCATAAATTTTGGTACATTTTGTCAGAGTTTTTATTCAATTCAAAATACTTTCTAATTTCCATGTAATTTGTTTAATTTTTGACCCATGCTGGATGGAAGGAAGTGAGTTTACATGCTGGGTTGGGCTCAGACAGAGGCTACATTTGATCAATAAGGAGATTTTCAAGATGTAACTCTTAGACAATATATAATACAAAGCTAAGTTTCACATTTACAAGAATGAGGTTCATAATTACAAGTCTTAATATCAAGGATCTAATATATTGGTCTGTCCTTGTTCACTAAGCATTGCCTATGTACTCTAGGGATTCTTACCACCCTAATAAAGAATATAGCAGGATTCCCCAGGATGGGAATTCAATATTCTTTTGGTTATCGTGTGGGTCTTTACAGAAAAAGACAACACCCCATGACCACTTGTCTATGATGTCCCTTACAGTGACAACACCTTTCAATAAATCCAGGATGGCCTTCTTTCAAATACTGACCCAAATATCAACAATTTTGAAGCCTTCCATGAATATACATGTCTAACATTTTTGCCTATCCCAAGCTTACCAAAACCTCCATGTTTCTACAAAAGACTGTCCCACTAATGATATATTTTTCTTGACTGTCTCCATCAGAAAATTAAATCCCAATGGCCAGGTGTCTGGTCTATCTGCTTTATCTTTCTTTTTTTATTTTTCACTGTGTTTATTTATTATACAGAAATTCAGTCCTTCAACAATTAAGAACAATTGAGTTTTTTCCTTTTTTCATTTTTTAAAAGATACTTAGATTGCATAAATATTACACAAAAATATAGTAATTCCCATATACTGCACTCCCCACACCTCCCACACCCTTCCATATAAACATCCTTCATTAGTGTGGCATATTCATTGCAATTGATAAACACATCCTGGGGCTTTGCCATTAAGCATAGACCACCGTTAACATTGTAGTATACACTCTGTCCCACACAGTTCTGCATGTTATGTGATGATATAAAATGGTCTATATATGTCACTGCATCATCACTCAGGATGATTCCAAAGTCCCAAAAATGCCCTCATATTACAACTGTTTTCCCCTCTCCCTGCCCCCAGAGCCTCCAGTGGTCACTGGTTCTGCATCAATGTTGTAATTTCTTCCATTACTAAAATCACAATATGACTATAGTAGAATACCAGTAAGTCCACTCTAGTCCATAGCTCTTCCCTCAATCCTGAGGATTCTGGAATGGTGACATGCACTCCACCTTTAACTGAGAGGAGCTTATATCCCATGGGGAAGATGGATGAGACTATCCTGCCTGCAGCTGCAGACTCCCTCCATTCCGTAGGATGGGAACTGCCCATCATCATCTACCCACCAAGTGTCCTGAGGGAGTGTACAGTCTAAAATGTAGGGTAGGTGTTGCAGCTCTGCTGAGCTCTGGGCCCAGCTGGCACATGGACAGCCCAAAGACTTGAGTGTCTGGATGTACACCTACAAACTCCAGCACCAAGTATAGATTTAAATAGAAGGGACAGGTGAATCATGTGCAGGGAAGACATAGTGAAGACCAACTCTGTCACTCTCAGGAGCACAAACTCCAAAGTAGGGCCCACTGGCAAGGTACCAAACTCCAGAGCTATCCACCCTGACCATGGGATTTGGGTGTCTCCAGAGCCCTCAAAATACCCATGATTTTAGGGTGGTATCCACTTTCAAAGTCTATGAGACCCTGCTGTAATTGCATAAGCATTACCTCTGGGATGACCTCTCAACTCACCTTGAAGACTCTTAGCCATATAAACTCATTTCTCTTGACATTTTCCCCTTTTTATTTGGTGTATTTTTCCAGTTACATTGCTAGTTGGTGCTTGGTAGTAATCCCTTGGTGCCAACGAGGCTCATCCCCAAAAGTCATGTCCCAAGCTGGGTGGAAGGTAATGCATTCATATGATGAGTTTCACTTACAGAGAGGCCACATTTGAGCTAAAGGAGGCTCTCAGGAGGCAGCCCTTAGACACAGCATAAGAATAGGCTAAGTTTCAATTTCAAGGGCAAAGTCTCATAAGCCTCATCATCAATATCAAGGGCCCTCTCTCTAAGCCAAACTCAGCATATGAATGCATTACCTTTCCCACAGCATGGGATATGACTTTCGGGGATGAATCTCCCTGGCAAGGAGGGATTAATACCACATGCCAACTGGAAATGCAACTGGAAAAAAACCATGAATAAAAGGGGGAAAAATAAAGACAAATGAATTCATGTGGCTAAGAGACTTCAAAGAGAGTCGGGAGGTCATCCCAGAGGTAACGCTTACGCACACCTCAGTAGGATCTCATAGAACACCAAAGTGGATATCTTCCCACACAGAGGGGTTCCTGAGGTCTCTGGAGACTCCCAGGTGCTATATAAGGGGGAATAGCTCAAGAGATTGATGCCTTATCAGTGGACTCTACTTTGGAATCTGTGCTCCTGAGAGTGACAGAGTTGGACTCAAATAAATACTGCCTGCACATGGTTCATCAGTCCCTTCTATTCAAACCTATATGTGATGCTGGAGTTTGTAGGTGTACTTCCAGAGACTGGAGCCTCTGGCCAGCCCATTTGCCAGCTGTGCCCGGAATCTCGGTGGAGCTGCAACTCCTACTCTACAGCTCAATGAACTCACCAAGTCACCTGGTGAGAAGACAATGATGGACAACGGCCATCCCAGGGAATGTAGAGAGCCTGCAGCTGTCAGCAGGATAATTTCATCTACCATATCCCTGGAATATGAGCCCCCTCTCACTTTGAGGTGGAGTAGACATCACCATCCCAAACTCCTCAGGATTGGGGGAAGAGCTATGGACCAGAGTGGACTTAATATATTCTGTTGTAGACATAATGTGATTCAAGCAATGGAAGAAATTACAACAGTGAGGTGGAGCCAGTGGCCACAGGACACTTTTGGGGCAGTAAAGGGAAAAGCAGTTGTTACACAGGTGCTTTTCAGGACTTGGGAATTATCCTGAGTGGCATTAAAATGACAGATATAGGTCATTTTACATCAGCATATACCATGCAAAACTGTGTGGGAGATAGTGTGATCTACAATGTAAACTATAGTTCATGCTTAGTGGCAAAAGCCCCAGGATGTGTATATCCATTGCAGGAGATGTGCCACACTAATGAAAGATGTTTATGTGGGATGTTATGGGAGGTGTGGGAGATGGGGAGCATGGGAATCCCTGTAATTTTTGTGTAACATTTATGTAATCTATGCATTTTTAAAAATAAAAAAATAAAAAATAGGTGCTACAGCATTTTACATTCCCAGCAACAGTGTACCATAGTTCCTATTTCTCTGATTCCACACCGGCATTGCTTAATGTTTGACCCATTAAGTCAGGGTAGGCCTTAATCTAATTACTGGAGGCTTTATAAAGAGAAAGCCTTATGGAGGACCTGGAAGACAGAAGTCAATGGGAACCTGGAAGAGAAAGGAGAGGGCATCACTATATGAAGGCAAAACTAAGGACACTAGTTGTCAACCAGAATGTCACCACCCCAAGGATTGAGCAAGACCCCTATCCTCTGAAACTGGGTCCAATAAATTCCCATTGGTTAAGTAAAAATATATATATATATCAATGGCCCATCAGTGGATCATCCTCCCTTGCCTGTCACTGCCCCTGCACTTGGGGATCTGTTGCTGCTCCCTTAGAGAATATTGCAGAGCTCTCTAGGATGGGAATTCAATATTCTCTCAGTTATTGTGTGAGTATCCACCCACTGTGACAACACCCTGTGAACATTTGAACATTTTTATATATCTTATATATATGTTCAGATGAACTTCCTGCCATGCATTCTCCATCACTGACACTCCACACCAATGATCCTCACCCTCCCCAGTTATAACCCTTTTGTGATCCAAATCTTTTTCAAAAATGAAGCCATTACAAGAGTCAAATACAATCAAAAGGAAAATGAAACAATGATAAGTTTAAATATAAGAAATAAAATAAATAAAAATTTTTAAAAACTAAAAATAAAATTAAAAGTTTTGGATATTAAAAAATAATGAAAAATATTTTTAAAAAAATTTTGACATTTTTTCTTTAATCACTGCAGTATCTCGTGTCCTGTCTGTACCATGGCACCTTCCTCAAGTCATTCCCCAGTGAATCACTATTTTTCATTTTGTTTTCAAAGAAATTTTAGGTCACATTAAAGTCACACACAGAACGCAGGAGACTCTCATATACCCAACTTCCTCGTCCTTTCCTCCCCCCACATTAATACCTTTTTAAATGTGAATGGTACCTTTGTTATAACTGATATACAATTAGAGAAACATAGCTACTAAACATGGTCAATGGCTTACATTTGAGACTGTACACTTTTATAAATTTTGGTGACATTTTCCATGTCCTGTGTCCATCTTTGTAAGGTCATGTAGAACACTTCCACTACCCATGAAATACCCCTTATTCCATCTATTCTATTCCTCCCTCCCCCTACCCTTGGGGCCCACAGCACTCCCCTGGCTTCACTACTTGGATGACAAGATTCATGGTTACATGCAACAACACTGAGATCTTGACACATTGGTTTGTTCTTCCCTATTAAGAATCACCCATGATCTTGAGAAACTCCTGCCTATCTATTTCTGAATAAATTGGTTCTCCTGAGGATGGGAGTCCAACTCCTTCCTGCTCAATATGTGGGTCTCCACCCACTGATACAACACATTATGACATAATGATCACTCACACACTCCCTAGAAGCCTGCTCCATATATGGCTTATCATTCAACATTAGAGTTTGGCATATGAAGAGGTTCAGGGACATTGTTTGCAAAATGATAGACACTGATTTGGATATTTGTTATTTATTAAAGCCCAAGTTTGGGGGTTAATATTGATGGAAACTGCTTGTGAGAGAAATAATGGAAGAGTTATGTAGAAGCCATTGAACAACCAAGGAAAGCTGTGGATTGATTTGGATATATATGGGGGCTACCTGAATCTGTTTCAAGACTGATTGAATAGAAGCCTGCCCCAGGTGGATTCTAGGGAGTGTGTGAGGGATCATTCTGTCATAATGTGTTGTATCAGTGGGAGGAGACCCACATAATGAGTGGGAATGAGCTGTAATCCCATCCTGAGGAGGACCAATATGTTCTCAAACAGAGGGATGGGGGTCTCTCGAGAGCATAGGTGGTTCCTAATAGGGGAGGACATATCAACATGTCAAGACCACAGTGTTATTGCAAGTAATTATGAATCTTGTCTTCCAGGGAGTGAAGCTGGGTGGTCACCATAGGACCTGAGGGGACAAGTAACGAATAGAATAGATGGAACAGGATGTGTTCAACATGTTCTTGCAATGATGGACACAGGCCATATTTAATATCAAAATTTATAAAAGTGTATGGTCTAAAATGTAAACCATAATGTAAATCATTGACCATGGTTAGTAGCTATGTTTCACTATTTGTATAACAGTTGTAACAAATGTACCGTCCAAATATAAAAAGGTATTAATGCAGGAAGGAGGAAAGAGGGGAAGATGTTGGGCATATGGGTGTCCCCTGCATTCTATATGTGACTTAATTGTGACCAAAATTTCTTTGAAAACAAAATGAAAAAAAGTAACTCACTGGGGAATAAATGGAAGAAAATGTCACTGTACATAAAGGACAACAGATATAACAGTGATGAAAGGTAAAATGTTAAAAAAATGTTTTTTAAATATTTTTAATTATCTTTTAATATCCTAATTTTAAATTGTATTTTATTTTTATTTTTCTTTACAATTTTATGTATTTTATTTATTTTATTTAAACCTACCATTATTTCATTTTTCTATTAATTGTGCTTAGCTACTTTATTGGCATCATTTTTGAAAAAGCTTTAGATCACAGAAGGTTTACAGTTGGGTCAGGGTAGGATCATTGGTGTGGGATATCAGGGATGAGGGATACATAGGAGGAAACTCACCTGAACATAGATATAAGTGTATACATAAGTGTGCTCAAATTGTTCATGGGGCATTGCCACAGTGGGTGGAAATTCACACAACCACTGAAAGAATATTGAATTCCTATCATGGAGAGCTCTGTCACATTCTCTAAAGTAGCAGCAACTGTCCCTCAAGTGCAGGGGCAATGACTGGTGAAGGAGGATGGTCCATTGATGGGCCCTTGATATTGATGACTATGCTTGTGAGCCTTTGCTCTAGTAATTGAAACTTATCCTAGTGTTGTGCTGTGCCTAAGAGTTGCCCCCTGAGAGCATCCTTGCTGCTCAAATGTGGCCTCTCTCTAAGCCAAACTCAGCAAATAGATACATTTCCTTTCCCCCAGAAGGGGACATGACTCCTGAGGATGAGCCTCACTGGCACTGAGGGGTTACTACCAAGCATGAAGTAGCAATGCAATTGGAAAAAGACCTTTAATAAAAGGGGGAAAATAAAGACAAATGAGTTTATATGGCTGAGACTTCAAAGTGAGTCAGGAGGTCATCCCAGAGGTAATATTATACATATCTCAGCAGGGTCTCATGACTGCCAAAGTGGATACTACCTCAAATAGTGGGGCTCCTGAGGGCTCTGGTGACACCCAGGTCATGTGGTAAGAGCAGATAGCTCCAGAGTTTGTTGCCTTGCCAGTGGATCTTACTTTGGAGTTTGTGCCCCTGAGTGTGACAGAGTCAACTCTGTTATGGCTTCCCTACACAAGGCTCATCTGTCTCTTCTATTTGAATGTATACTTTGTGCTGGAGTTGGTAGATATATGTCCAAGAGACTTAAATCTTTGAGCTGTCCATGTGCCAGCTGGGCCCTGAGCCTCAGGAAAGTTGCAGTACCTTCTCTCCAGTTCATTGGATTCACCCAGGACAACTAACAAGGAAATAAGGTTTGACAACCAAACATATCAAGGAAATGAGAGAACCTACAACTGTAAGTAAAAAAATCCCATCCTTCAGCTGTATGTGATTGATGATCCTTCTCAATTAGAGGTGGAGTGGACATTACCATCCTAGAATCCTCAGGATTGGGGAATGAACTATGGACTAGAGTGGACTTACTGGTATTCTACAATAGACTTGTGATTCTAGCAGTGGAAGAATTACAGAATTGATGTGGAGACAGTGGCTGCTGGAGGCTCTGCGGGCAGAGGGAGGTAAAGAGAGATGTAATGCAGGGGCTTTTTTGGGACTTGGGGATCATTCTGAATGGCATTGCAATGAGAGTTTTATGTCAATAATTATCTTCCCATAGTCTGCAATATTGTCTGGAAGTGTAATCTACAATGTGAATTATGGCCCATGCTCATTGTTAGTACCCCAGGATGCATTTATCAATTGCAATGAATGTGCTACACTAATGAAAGATGTTGTTTATTTGGGAGGGTGTGGGAGGTGTGGGGAGCAGGGCATATGGGAGTCCCTATATATTTTGTGCAAAATTTGTGTAATGTAAGTATTTTTTTAAAAAAATGTTTTAAAGAAAAAGAATGATTGAACAAAAACCATCAATATTCATAACCCAAACCCTTTCACAGAAAACTGAAATGAGATTGATGATGATAGGATATTATATTTTGACCCCATGCTTTTTAGGGGCTCTTTAGATTATTTCAAAGGTTTCCCTTTTCCATTTTATCAAAATATTTTCATGTTTCATATTTAATTTATGCAGAAGTTTTGCTGGATTACTTAATCTAAATTATGGCATTTATTTTTATTTATTTTAATAACATCAGATTTAATAATATTAAAGATGAATAATTATCCATACATTGTTGTTTCCTCAATTCATTCTCTGAGGATTCTGCTGTTGTTAAAATAATTCTTTCCAGGGATACATCAGTGATGTGGAAATATTTGAATGGAATTTAGAAAATTTGGATAATTGGGAACAATACCCTTTCCCTTTCTAAGGATTGGCTTGTTGTCTATGATTTGTATATTCTAATCAGTACTCAATTACTTCTATATTTTTCTGTTCATCCTACATGCAAATGTTTTTTAAATTGAGAAAATATCTTAGGACTCACACTTCATAGTTCTCGTATAAAGAACATGAATGGAAAGACCCTGGGTACATAAAGATCCAAATTAATAAAATGACATTACATGTACATGGATTGAAATCTGATTATTGTTAAAATGTCATTTATACCAAAAGTAACATAAATTTTATGTAATCCCAATCAAAATTTCACCAATATTTTTTGTAGAAATGGGAAAGCCTATCAACAACTATAAGGAAGGGTAAAGAGTCCCTAATATCCAAAGTCATCTTGAAAAAGAAGAATGAAGTTTATAGGACTCATATTTCATAATCAGAAAAATTATTACAAAGCATAAAAGTCAAAACATGGTATTGGCTTGGGGACACATATATAGACAGATTTATAGATTCAATTGAGGACTCAGAAATCAACCCTTATATTCATGGATTACGGATTTTTGAAAATAGGATCAAGTCCACCTTTGGAGAAAGAAGAATCTTTTCAAAAAATGGTACTGGGGAAACTGAATTTCCATTTGCAAAATGAGGACACCTTCCTCTTACCTTATACAAAAACAACTCAAAATATTTCAAAGTTTTAAATATGAGCCAGAACTTTGAAGTGCCTGGAAGAAAATGTGGGGAAACATCTTTAATTATTGTGTTAGGCAATGGTTTCTTAGACTTTACACCCAACACCCAAGCAACAAAAGAAAAAGTGAGATACAAGGGACCTCATCAAGATTAAAAACTTTGTGGATCAAAGGATGTTATCATAAAAGTGGACAGTTTACCCAAAGGGAGAAACTGCATATCCAATAAAGGCTTAAAGTCCAGAGTATATTTTAAATATTCATTCAACTTTTCATTAAAAGGAGAAACTACCTATTTGAAATGAGGAAAAATGATCTGAACAGACATTTCCAAAAAGAAGGTGTACACATGACCAAAAAGGTCATGAAAACTTGCTCAACATCATTAACAATTAGAGTAAAGCAAATCAAAACCACAAGATAATAACATTTTACACTGACTAAAATGGCTACTATTTTTAAAAGGGGAGAAGATGTAGCTCAAGTGGTTGAGTGCCTGCTCCCCATGTATGAGGTCCTGGTTTCAATCCCTGGCTCCTTCAAAAACAAAACAAATGAAAAAACAAAACCAACTCTCATTGGGGAGTGGATGTAACTCAGTGGTTAAGTACCTGCCTTTCATTTATGAGGTCCAGGGTTCAATGCCCAGTACCTCCTAAAAATGGATATGTACAAGTGTTGGAAAGGATTTGGAGAAATAGGAACACCCATTCATTTTTAGTGGGAACTTAAAAGGGTGAAGCTGCTGTGGAATAAAGATTGGCAGTTTTCAGAAAAGTAGGTATATAATTACCATATGATCCAGCAAACACATGACTAAGTATAATAAAAAAAAATTGAAAGCCATTACTCAAAGATATATTTGTACCACTATACTCTTAGCCGCCTTATCCCCAATAGTCAAAGATGGAAGCAATCCAAGTGTCCATCAACTGATGAATGGATAACAAAAAATGGAATATTATTCAGCGATAAAAAGGAATAGAGTTATGATGAGACAACATGGATAAACATTTAAGACATCAGGTTGAGTGAAATGTCAGACACAAAAGCACATATATTGCATGATCTCATTAATATGAAATAATTAGAATAATAAATTTCATAAAATCTCAATCTATAGTATAGTTTACCAGGTGAACAAGATAGGGAATGAGTGAAGGCTCAAATTGTATGGAGTTTCAATGTTTGTTGATTTTAATGTTTTTTCAACGCAAGGTGGTGACGGTATTACAACATTGTGAATGTAATTAATAGCACTGAAATATATATTTGTATGCTGTGTAAAAGAGAAAATATAAGTACTATGTATGTTATTGGAATGAAATTTAAAACAAAAAAACATACCACTGTACAAAAGAATCTGTGGTATTATTGTAAATAATGGACTATATTTAATAATAAAATTTTAATATGTTCTTTCAAGAATTGTAACAATTCTAACACATGAATGCAAGATGTTAATAATAGGGTGATATATGGGAACTCTGTATTTTATGCATGAATGTTCATTAGGGCCCCACAACTCCTCTAATAAATAAAATGAATTTTAAAAAATTGGACAAAAACAGAGGGAGAGATGTTATTCCAACATAAATAAAATTGATAGAACTCATGACCACTATACTACCTTTACAAGAAATGCAAAAGAAAGTTCTTCAGGCTGAAAGGAAAGGACAGTGGACAATAGATTGAAGATTGATGAGAAAACAAAGATTTCCCATAAAGGAAATAACATAGTTAAAAATTAATACCATGACTACTGTTTTTTTTTTCTTTGTATAAAAGTTTTATTACTTGCTTACTTATTGCTGATTAAGCCACAAAAACAAAATAATGTTCAGAATCCCTGGTGATATCCTGCCAGCTATCAAGATATCCATTTTAAAATACATATATTTATTTTTTAAAGATACTTACATTACATAAATGTTACATAAAAAATATAGGGAATTCCCATATGCCTTGAACCCTACACATCCCATATTTTCCCACATTAATGTCATCCTTCATTAGTGTGGTATATTTGTTGCAATTGATGAACACATTTTGAAGCATTGTCACTAGGTGTGGATTATAGTTTACATTGTAAATTACTCTCTATCTTGCACAATTTTGTAAGTTATGGCAAGATATATAATCGCCTGTATCTTACATTGCAATGTCATTCAGGACATTTCTGAAGTCTCAAAAATGCCCCCAGATTACACTTGTTTTTCCCTTTCTCTCACCTCAGAACCTCCAGTGGCCACCACCTCCACATCAATTGATAAAATTTCTTCCATTGCTAGAATCACGATAATTTCTATAGAAGAATAACAGTAAGTCTACTGTAATCCATTGTTCATTTCCTATCCTGAGGATTCTGGGATGGTGGTGCCCACTCCAGCTCTAATTGAGAGGGTGTTTTTAAGTTCCATGGGGCAGATGGAAGGGACTGTCTTGCTTGCAGTTGCTGGCTCTCTCTGTTCCTTGGGATGGTTGTTGTCCATCCTTGTTAGTTGTCCTGGATGAGTCCAATGAACTGGTAAGTAGGTGTTGCAAATCTATTGAGATTCAGGGCCCAACTGACACATGGAAAGCCCAAAGATTTATGTCTCTTGGACATACACCTATCAACTCTAGTACTATCTATAGGTTGAAATAGAAGGCACAGAAGAGCCATGTGTAGGGAAACAACTGAAACCAGCTCTGTCACACTGGGGAGCATAAATTCCAAAGTAGGGCCCACTGACACGGCACCAAATTACTGAGCTGTCTGCCTTGCTTATAGTGTCTGGGTATCTCCAGAGCCATCAGAAGCCTCATTATTTGAGGCAATATTTACTTTGGCAGTCATACTACTATTGTTTTGTGTGGGGATTTATAATTCCACATTTTACATACTAAAATACAAACACATGAAGAGCAAATGACAAATCAATGATTTTTCACTTATATATAATTAGATAATTTGGGACTATAACTACATAACAGTGGAGGGATATAGGAGTCTAGGAACATAGGATGTGTATGCTATTGAAGTTGCATTGATACAAAAACTAATGAGATTGTTATAGCTTTTGGGTGTTAAATTTAAGCCCCATGGTAATCACAAGGAAAAGAGACAAAAAATGTGCACACAAAGAAATTAGAAATTTTTCTCAAGTGTTCACTATTAAAATCAACAAAGATTTGAATAGACATTTATCCATGGGGGATGTATATATGGTCAATTAGCATTTGTAAAGATGTTCAATATCATTGACCATTGGGTAGATGCAAATCAAAGGCATAGTGAATTAGCAACTCACAACCCCTAGGATTACTATTATCTAAAAATAAAATTAACAAGTGCTGGTGACAACACAGAGAGATGGGAAACTGTACAGTCTTGGTGGTAATGTGAGATGATGCACCTGCTGTATGAACATAGTTTTGTCGCTTCTATGGAAATTGCATATAGAAGTACTAATTAACACAGCAGTCCCAATTCTAAATATATACCAAAAATGTTGAAAGCATGGTCTGGGATAGATATATGTGCACCAATGTTAATAGCAGCATTGTTCAGAATGCCAGGAGGTAAAAGGAATCATAAATGATAGATCCAAAGAAATGAAAAGTTATAAAATTATACAAGGAATATAATGTTACTAGCTAGAACTGTGTATACAACTAAACATAGCAATAAATATTTGGACAAGGCTACTAATAATGAAATAATTTAGCTATAATTGTGATTTAATTATTTTTAAAATATTAGGGTTGGCAGATTTGCTGTGGGAGTGCTAAAATTTTCATATTTTAAGTATTTATTGGGAAAAAATAAATGTAAAAATACATGTATGTAATTGAAATTCTTTACACTAAAAGAATTAAAGTATATAGAAATTGTTACATGTGAAAATGTGGAAAAAATTAGAAAGACCCTGTTCTCTCACCCTATGATTAGCTGTATTATTCAGTATTTTCAAGAAAGAATTCTTTATTTTCAGCCAAAATTCAAAGCAGGGGAAAAACAGGGAAACTAGATTAGCACCAAACTCAGGGTACTTGAATTAATATAGTATAGTCAAAATGTCTGGGATTATCTTTCTGTAAAATATCTAAGTTTTCTCTTAGACATTTGATTCATTTGGATGTTAATGGAACGAGGCAGTGGGAATATCCTCATTACTAGGCATAGGTTTTTATGAAAAGTGACATTGAAGTTTAAAGTGAATTGGGTACCTGTGCTGGCCATTGTTCAATATATGTGTGAATCCCCTGAAAACTTGTTAAAATGCAGATCTTGATCTCAATGGTCTGGGATTGTGACTTTGAGTCTGCTTTTCTGCCAAGCTCCCAAACATGCTATTGTTGTAGATATATCTTACCATACACTATAAGTGCCAAAGCCCTGTTTGGGGTCACAGAGAATTTGCACCTTAGAAAAATTATCAAACTTTTATACTTACAGTTATCATACCTGGAGTTTTCAAACTCTCAACACCCAGCCTCGTGTTGGAACAATTTAATTAGGATTTCTGATGCTAGGACCCAGGCATTAGAATTTGTTAAAGTTCCCAGGAGATTTAAATGTGCAGAGGATTTTGAGATCTATTTCCTTAGAGTACATGATGCAATATGGGAAACTTCTACATTAAATATGTAAATACTCATAAGCACAACTGCGTGTTTCTGAACAGATCAATTCTATTGATACTTATTAATAAAGCATAAATCCATTTAAAGTGTACAATCAATTGGCATTCAGTATAATCACAAAGTTGTGCATTCATCACTTGAATCATTTTTAGAGTAATTTCATTATTCCAATAATACACAAGAACAAAAGTAAACAAAACTCATCACCTCTCAATCTCTATGCTTCCCCTACCACACATAGCTTCTATTCCATATCCTTCTCTCTAGCATATTTGTATTTATATTATGTAAAAACAGCCATATATGCACTATCACCCATATTCATGTTTTACATGAGGTTTCACTATGTTATACAATCTCATATTATAATTTTTAGTATTCCTTCTAGTAATATACATGTCCTTAGACTTCACATTTTGGTCACTGTCATCCCCATATAATAGCTCCGCTAGTCCCAAATGCCATAATGTAATTTCACTATTTCCATTGATATTCAATGATATGGAAAAAAAATCCTTTTAACCACTACTGCACAGATTAACCCTCAGCTTTCCACTCTCTACCCTCATTCTATTTTCTGGTGACCTATATTCTAATTATTAATTCCACTACTGTGCATAATATATTTAATTCATAATAGCACAATCATACAATATTTGTCCTTTTGTGTCTAGCTTCACTTATCATAATGTTCTCCAGGTTCATCCATGTTATCATATGCTTCATGACTTCATTTCTTCTTGCTCTTGTATAATATTCCATCATATATATACACCACAATTTGTTTATCCATTCATCATTTGATGAATATTTAGGTTGTTTCCATCTTTTGGCAATCATGAATAGTGCTGCTCTGATCATCAGTGGGCAGATGTTTGTTCATGTCACTGCTATCAGTTCTCCTGGGTATATACCTAGTAATGGTATTGCTAGGTTAAATGGCAAGTCTATATTCAACTGCCTTTGGAACTACCAAACAGTTCTCTACAGTGGTTGTACCATTGTACATTCCCACCAACAGTGAATAAGCATTTCTATCTCCCCACATCCTCTCCAACATTTACATATTTCTGACTTTTTAATAGTGGCCAGTCTAATAGTTGTGAAATGCTATCTCATTATAGTTTTGATTTGCATTTCACTAATTGCTAGTGATGTTGAGCATTTTTCATGTGTTTCTTTGCCATTTGCATTTCTTCTTTGGATAGTTGTCTTTTCAAGGTTTTGGCCCAATTTTTAATTGGGTAGCTTGTCTTTTTTTTGGTTAGCTGTAGAATTTCTTTACATATCGTGGATATTAAACTCATCGAATATGTGATTGCCAAATATTTTCTCCCATTGAGTCAGGGGCCTTAGCACCCTATTGGCAAAGGTCTTTGAGATGAAAAAGTGCTTAATTTTGAAGAGGTTCCGTTTATCTATTTTTTCTTCTGTTGCTCATGCTTTGGGTGTAAATTTTAGAAACTACCACCTACCACAAGATCATGAAGATGTTTTCTTATATTTTCTTCCAGGAGTTTTATCATTGTTGCTTTTATAATTAGCTTGTTGATCCATTTTGTGTTATTTTTTATATAATGTGTGAGATAGGGGTAATTTTTCTTTCTTTTGAATATGGTTATACAGTTTTCCCAGCACCATTTGTTGAAAAGATTATTATGGCCCAGCTGGGATGGCTTGACCACCTTGTCAAAAATCAATTGAGTATATCTGTGGGGGTTTATTTTTGCGTTCTCGATTTGGTTCCATTTGTCAATCTGTCTGTCCTTATGCCAGTACCATGTTGTTTTTACCACAGTAGCTAAGTAATATGCTTCAAAGTCAGGAAGTGAGAGTCCTCCAAATTCATTCTTCTTTTTAAAGACATTTTTAACTATTTGGGGCTCCTTATATTTCCAAAGAAATTTCATTATTAGCTTTTAAATTTCTGCAAAAAAAAGCTGTTGGTGTTTTTATTGGGATTGTATTGAATCTGTAAATCAGTTTGGGTAGAATTGACATCTTAACAATATTCAGTCTTCCAATCCGTGAACACAGAATGTCCTCCCATTTATTTAAGTCTCCTTGAGTTTCTTTTAGCAATTTTTTATAGTTTTCTGAATACAGATACTTATTGTCTTTGGTTAAATTTATTCCAAATATTTGATTTTTTAGTCACTATAATAAATGGATTTTTTTTTCTGATTTCTTCCTCAGATTGCACACCAGTAGGGTAAAGAAATGCTATTGATTTTTGGTTATTAATCTTATATCTTGCCACTTTGCTGAACTTATCTATTAATTCTAGAAGCTTTGTTGTGGATATTGAGTATTTTCTAGATTTAAGATCATGTCATCAGTGAATACTGAAAGTTTTACTTTTCCATTCCTATTTGTGTATCTTTTATTTATCTAGCCTAATTGCTATAGCTAGAACTTCTAGCATAATACTGAATAACAATGGTGACAATGGGCATCCTTGTCTTGTTACAGATATCAGCAGGAAAGCTGTCAGTCTTTCACCATTGAGTACCATATCTGTAAGTTTTTCATATATGCATTATACCATATTGAGAAAGCTTCCTTGTATTCATATCTTTTGGAGTGTTTTTATCAGGAAAGTATGCTGTGTTTTGTCAAATGCCTTTTCTGCATTAATCAAGCGGATCATGTGATTTTTCTTCTTCAATGTATCAGTGTGGATTTTAACACTTATTAATTTTCTTGTGTTGAATCATCCTTGCATACCTGGGAAAAAAACCACTTGATCATGGTGTATAATTCTTTTAATTTGGTTTCAGATTCAGTTTGTAAACATTTTGTTAAGGATTTTCGCATCTATATTCATTAGAGATATTGGTTTGTAATTTTCTTTTTACATAGTACCTTTATCTGATTTTTGTAGTAGGGTGATGTTTAGCTTCAAGGAATGAGTTTTGAAGCATTTGTTTCTTTTCAGTTTTTTGTAAGAGCATGAGCAAGGTTGGTATTAGATCATCATTCAAAGATTGGTAGAATTCACCTGCAAACCCATCTGGTCCTAGGCTTTTAATCTTTGGGAGGTTTTTTAAAAAGATGTATTTATTTTTTTGCTTTATTTATTTATTTATTTATTTATTTATTTATTTATTTATTTATAATTTATCCCGCCTCCTCCAGATGGTTCTCTTTGTCTGTCTGCTCATTGTTTGATTGCCTTCTCCAGGATTCATCAGGAACAAAGCCCAGGGCCTCCCACATGAGAAGTAAATGCCCAATGGCTTGAGCCACACCCACTTCCTGTGGGCTATGGTGTCTGATGGCTTGTGGCATCTGCTAATTTCAGGTGTCTGCTTGTTGCAGCAGGGCATGAGAGTCTAGATCTCCTTGTAGTGGGGTGTGGGCATCTAGCTCTTTTTGAGGCAGGGTGTAGGTGTCTTCTTGTCTTCTTTAGGGACATCAGAACATGAACCCAGGGCCTCCCATGTGATAGGTGGATGCCCAACTGGTTGAACCACATCTACTTCCTTTTGGAAGGTTTTTGATGAGTGTTTCAATCTCTTTGCTTGTGATGAATTTGTTGTGGTCTTCAATTTCTTCTAGGGTCATTGTAGGTGGTTTGTGTGCATGATGGTTAGGCTATGTCAACTCCACCAGTTAATGGTGCCCAATATTTTGGTCAAGGAAGCACTGGGCTAATTGTAATATAAGGACATTTCATGGAATTTAATCATTAGTGAGAAGATTGTGGAGATGGCTGATTACATCTACAACCAAACAAGGAGATTGCCATCAGCAGTGAGTGATGTCTTATCCAATCAGTTGAATGTCTTAAAAGGGAAAATGATTTCAGCATTCAGAAAGAGAATCCCCAGTTCCAATTCAGACAGCCAACATTTACTTGGAACTCATCAACATCCTTCATCAGATTCCCTGGTTGACAGCCTGCGCTCTGGAATTTGTACTTGTACATCCCCACAGTTGCATGAGAGGATTTTATAAAATCTCATATTACTTACAGATATCTCCTGTTAGTTCTCTTTCCCTGGAGAACCCTGATTAATATAGTGTGTTTCTTAGAATTTATTCACCTCATCTACTTTGTCTAGTTTTTTTGCAAACAGTTTATCATACTATTCTCTTATGACCTCTATTTCTGCAGAGCAAACGGTAATGTCCTCCCTCTCATTTCTGATTTTTACTTGCATCTTCTCTGTTTTATTCTTTGTCAGTCTAGCTAAGGGTTTGTCAATTTTGTTAATCTTCTCAACTAACCAAGTTTTGGTTTTGTTGATTATCTCTATTGTTTTTTTTTTTTTAATTTTTTATTTCATTTATTTTTGCTCTGATATTTACTATTTCTTTCCTTCAGTTTGAATTGTGATTAGTTTGCTCTTCTTTGTCTATTTCCTCCAAGTGTGTTGTTAGATCTGCAATTTTAGCTTTTTTTTTTTTTAAGGAGTTACCCAGGATTGAACCCAGGACCTCATACACGGGAAGCAGGTGCACAAAAAATGAGCTACATTTGCTCCCCACTGTAAGTTGATTTTTACATTTTTTTGTTGTTGTTGTTTAAGAAGATACAACAGATTGAACCCTTGACCTCATACATGGGAATCTGGAAGTCAACCACTTGATCTATATCTACTCCCCTCTTTATTCTTTTTTAATGTGAGCATTAAGGGCTATAAATTTCACTCTCAGCACTGCCTTTGTGGTGTCCCATAGGTTTTGATATGTTCTGTTCTCATATTCATTTGTCTTAAGATATTTGCTGAATTTTCTTGCAGTTTCTGCTTTGACCCACTGATTATTTAAAAGTGTGTTGTTTAATTGCCATATACTTATGAATTTTCCCTTTTTCCATCCATTATTGAATTCCAGCTTAATTCCACTATGATCAGAAAAAGTGTTGTTTACAATTTGAATCATTTTAAATTTATCAAGATTTGTCTTATGACCCAAAATATTTTCTATCTTGGAGAAGAATCCATTAGTGATTGTAAAGAATATATAACATACTGTTCTGTGATGCAGGACTCTATAGATGTCTCTTAGTTCAAGTTCATTTACAATATTATACAAGCTCTCTGTTTCTTTATTTATCATATGTTCAGATCTTCTATCCAATACTGGGTGTTGTATTGAAATCTCCAAATATTATTGTAGAGACACATATTTCTCCCTTCAGTTTTGACAGTGTGTGTCTTATGTATCTTGGGGCACTCAGGTTAGGTGTATAAATATTTAGTATAGGTAATTCTTGTTGGTGAACAGCCCCTTTTATTAATATATAATGACTTTCTTTATCCCTTATAAGAGATTTGCATTTGAAATCTATTATGTCTGATATTAATATTACTACTCCAGTTTTTTTTTTGTTTTTTGTTTTTTTGGTTATTTGTATGGAATATCTTTTTCCAAGCTTTCACTTTAAACCTGGATGTGTCCTTACACCTGAGGTGAGTCTCTTGTAGACAGCTAACAGATGGCTACTATTTTTAATCCATTTTAGCAGTCTATTTTTATTGGGAGTTCAAACTCATTACATTCAATGTTATTAATGTAAAGGCATTAATTTCTGATTTTTTCTTTTTCTTTCTCTCAGGAGATGTACTAAGATCTTTATTTTTATTTATTTATTATTAATATTTTTATTTTTTAAAAGATACTTAGATTACATAACATTACACAAAAATATATAGTGATTCCCATATGCCCCACTCCCCACATCTCCCACACACTTCCACATAAACACCATCCTTCATTAGTGTGGCACACTCATTGCAAATGATAAACACATCTAGGGCATTGCCACTGAGGAGGTGTAGTGTTCTTTATATGTTTATTAGATCCAGTTCCTTTGTTGACTCTCTGTCAAGGTGTTCTGTCTAATGGTGATAATAGTGTATTAATGTGCCTCACTATAATTATATAGGCATCTATTTCTCCTCTTAGTTTTTCCAGTGTTTACCTAGTGTATTTTGAGGTGCCCTGGTTAGGTGCATATATGTTTATGATTGTTCTTTGTTCTTGAAACATTACTCCTTTTACAAATATATAGTGTCCATCTTAATCTCTTACAATAGTTTTGCATTTAAATATATATTTTCTGATATTAGTATAGCTACTACCACACATTTTTGGTTATTGTGTGCTTTATAAGATTGTTTCCAACCATTCACTTTCAGCCTCCTTGAATCCCTGAGTCTAAGTTGGGTTTTTGAAGATAGCATATAGATGGGTCATATTTCTTTATCCATTTTGCCAATCTGTATCTCTTGATTGGTGAGTTTAATCCATTAACAAACAGTATTTTTTTAATTTATTTTTTATTGTGGGTAAAAAATCAAAATTTTTACAATATATACCAATATTGTAAAATGATATATAAATATATATGCATGTATGTGCATTTGCTTACAGAAATGTTTATATATATATATATATGTTAAGAGGTGCTTAGATTACCTAAAATATTACATGGAACCTACTGGGAATCCCATGTTCCCCACCTCCCATACCTCCCACCACATCTCACACAAACATCTCCCACAAGTGTGGCCCATCACCCTCAATGGACTTACACATCCTGGGGCCTTGCCATCAACCATAGACCACAGTTCACATCATAGACCACACTCTCTCCCACACAGTTCTGAATGGTGTGTGCTGATTTAAAATGGCCTACATTCATTGCAACAACGACACTCAGGAAAACCTCCAACTCCAAAAAAGCCCCTGTATTTCAACTGCTCGTCCCCCCCCCGCCCCAGAAAGTGTCAAGTGGCCACTGGCTCCACCTCACTGTTATAATTTCTTCCATTGCTAGAATCACCATATGTGTACAACAGAATACCATCAAGTCCACTCTAGTCAATACTTCTTCCCCCAATCCTGAGGGGACTGAGATGGTGATGTCCACTCAAACTTCAAGTGAGAGAGGGCTTATATCCCATGGATATGGTGGGTGGGATGATCCTGCCTACAGATGCAGGCCCTCTCCATTCCCTGGGATGGCCATTGCCCATCGTTGTCTCCTAGCCAGGTGACTTGGATGAGTCCATTGAGCTGTAGGGTAGGAGTTGCAGCTCCACTGAGATTCCACGCACACCTGGCAGATAGGTAGGCCAGAGGCTCCAGTCTCTGGAAGTATACCTAAAAACACTAGCATCACTTATGGGTTTGAATAGAAGGGACTGATGAACCACGAGCAGGGAGGACTTATTTGAGTCCAATTCTATCACTCTCAGGAACACAGATTCCAAATAGAGCCCAGTGATAAAGCATCAGTCTCTGGGGCTGTCCCCCATTATATAGGACCTGGGTGTCTCCAGAGCTCTCAGGAGCCCCTCTGTGTGGGGTGATATGCACTTTGATATTCTATGAGCTCCTACTGAGGTGTGCGTAAGCGTTACCTCTGGGATGACCTCCCGACTCTCTTTGAAGTCTCTTAGCCACTTGAACTCATTTGTCTTTACCTTTTCCCCCTTTTATTCAAGGCCTTTTTCCAGTTGTGTTGCCAGTTGGCACTTGGTATTAATCCCTCGTTGCCAGGGAGGCTCATCCCTGGGAGTCATGTCCCACGTTGGGGGGAAAGTAATGCATTCATATGCTGAGTTTGGCTTAGAGAGAGGCCACCTTTGAGCAACAAGGAGGCATTCAGGTGGCAAAACTTAGGCACCCCATAACAGTAAGCTAAGTTTCAGTTAAAAGAGCAAAGACTCATAAGGGTAATCATCAATAAAAAGAACTCATCAGTGGGTTATCCTCTTTTGACAGACACTGTCCCTGCACTCAGAGGACTGTTGCTGCTCCCTTGGAGAATGTGGCAGAGCTCTTCTGGCTAGGAATTCAAATTCCCTCATTTATTCTGTGATTGTCCACCCACTGTGACCATGCTCCATCTTTTGATCTTTGAACAATTTTTTATATCTTTCATGTATATTCGGATGAACTAACTCCCATGAATCCCCTCTCTCAGACACCCCCCTTACATAATCCCCTGCAGTATCCATTGTAACCCTTCTGTGATACAAATCTTCCATGAAGATGTAGTCCATAAAATAATCAAATACACTTAATAGGAAAAAGAAACAACAATGATAAGCTTACATGCAAGAGACAAACAAAAAGAAACTCAGGAAAAAACTAAGAAACAAAGAAACAAACAAACAAACAATCAAATAAAAAACAAAACAAACAAAATATAATTAGCAGATTGGGACATTCAAAAAATGCTTTCTTATTCTCTATTTCATTTAGTTCTGCTCTAATCTTTGTTATTTCCTTCTTTCTACTTCCTTTAGGTTTACTTTGTTGTTGTTTTTCCAATTCCTCCAAAAGTGTGCAGTTAGGTCTTCAATTATAGCTCTTTCTTCTTTTTTTATATATGAATTTATGGCTATGAACTTCCCTCTCAGGACTGCCTTCGCTGCATCCCATAGGTTTGATATGTTGTGTTGTCATTTTCATTAGTTTCAAGGTTGTTACTGATTTCTCTTGAAACTTCCTCTTTGACCCTCTGTTGGTCTAAGAGTATGTTGTTTAACTTCCGTATCCTTGTGCCTAACCTGTTTCTCTGGCCCTTAGTGATTTCCTACTTCATTCCGTTGTGGTCAGAGAAATTACTTTATATAATCTCAATCTTTCTGAATTCATTGAGTGTTGTTCTGTGGCCTAGCATGTGGTCTATTTTGGAGTATGTTCCATGTGCACTCGAGAAGAATATAAATCCCACTGTATTTGGGTGTAGTGTTCTGTATATGTCTATTAAGTCCAGGTCTTCTAATGTATTGTTGAGTGCCTTAGTTTCTTTATTAATTCTCTGTCCAGATATTCTGTCTAATGATGATAGTGGTGTGTTGAAGCCCCCTGCTATAATTGTAGAGGACTTTATTTCTCCTTTTAGTTTTTCCAGAGTTTGCCGCACATATTTTGAGGCACCTCGATGAGGTGTGTAAATGTTGATAATTGTTCTCTCTTCTTGAGAGATTACTCCTTTTACTAATATGTAGTGTCCATCTTTGTCTCTTACAATAGTTTTGCATTTAAAGTCTATTTTGTCTGATATTAGAATAGCTACTCCTGCCCTTTATTGGCCATTGTTAGCTTGTAAAATGGTTTTCCAGCCATTAACTTTCAGCCTCCTTGAATCCCTGGGTTGAAGGTGGGTTTCTTGTAGACAGCATATAAATGGATCATATTTTCTTATCCATTCTGCCAATCTGTGTCTTTTGTTTGGTGAATTTAATCCATAAACATTCAGTGTTGTTACATGTAACGAATTTCTTACTTCAGCCATTTTTTCTTTGGGTTAATGTATGTCATATGTTGTTTTGTTTCTTTTTTTGTCTTTTCACTTGTTTTTAAACTCTACTCCAACTCTCTCTCCCTTGTTTTTTCCTTTCAACTTGTAGAGATTCCTTTAGTATTTCTTGAAGTGCAGGTTTCTTCTTGATATACTCTCTTAATTGCTCTTTATCTGTGAATATTTTGTACTCTCCATTATTTTTGAATGCCAGTTTTGCTGGATAGAGAATTTGTGGCTGGAATTTTTTTTCTTTTAGTATTTTGACCATGTCATACCACTGTCTTCTTGCCTCCATGGTTTCAGCTGAGAAATCAGCACTTAATCTTATTGTACTTCCCTTGTATGTGATGGTTCTCTTTTCTCTTGCTGCCTTGAGTATTTTCTCTTCGTCTTGAGTATTGGACATTTTGACAAGTATATGTCTTGGAGTTGGCCTGTTGAGATTTATACTATTTGGGGTGCACTGTGCTTTCTGGATCTATACATCCATCTCTCTCCATAGGGTTGGGAAGTTTTCAGCCATTATTTCCTTCAACACTCCTTCTGTTCCCTTTCCCTTCTCTTCACCTTCTGGGATGCCCATAATGCATATGTTTGTGCATTTTTATTATCGATTAATTCCCTGAGTCCATGCTGGATTGTTTCTATCTTTTTGTCTATCTGTTCTACTATCTCTTTGATTTCATCTGTATTGTCTTCAATATCACTATTCTTTCCTCTGCCTGTTCAAATGTTCTGTTATGTGAATCCAGCATCTTTTCCATTTCTTGGATTGTGCTATTGTTCACCATCATATCCATTACCTTTTTAGGCATGTTTGCAATTTCTTCAGTATGTTCTCCCAGTGTCTTCTTTATATCCTTAATCTCTTCCTTCACTTTTTTAAGTTGTTCCATGATATTTGTTTGGATAGCTTTGATTAGTTGTTCGATGTTCTGCATCACTTCCTGTTTTTTTTTTGTTCATTGGACTGGTCCATGTTTTCCTGTTTCTCAGAGACATTTTTATTTTTTTGTTTCCCTCTGGTCGTCATATTATCTTCATGGGTTTTTTCATTTGATTAGCTTTTCTCTATCCCTTGGAGTTTTGTTTAGCTGGTGGTTCTGCATGTGAGTTAAGTTTTCTCTTTGGCAGTTTTTCTTCTTATTTTATTTCCTTGCTTCTTTATATGTTCCCTTGAAGTCAAAAGATTAGGGCCAGAAAAACCAAAAGATGTAAGGAAGGCAGAAGGATAATAGTAATATTGATAAAGTAAGAAAGGGGGCCAAATGAGACTTAATGAGATGAATATTTAACTTGTGTAGGCAGTGTAGAGTAATAGGGAAAAAAGTGGTGTTCCTACAATGGACTGGGAAAACAAATGGAGGAATATATATATAGTGATTTAGAAGGCTAGAATATTAGGAGGGAGAGAAATAGTAAAGAAAAGGCTGAAAGGAAAAAGTTAATACTAATTTTTAAAAAAGAAGAAAACAAAATAAAGGGAATAGAAATTGACACCATTAAGTTGTGGGCCTATGAAAAAATGTTGTATCTAAGAGCCACAACAGAAAGCAGAAGGCAGAAAGGTGAAGGAAGGATAAGCGATAGTTTGGAATACAGTATCAATATAGACAGCGAGTGGGAAATTACTGAAGTAGAAGCACAGCAAAGAAACAACAAGCTAGCAGCACCTAATTTTTAAAAAATGAAAGAGAAAAGAAAGGGGGGAGGAAAGAGGAAAGAAAAGGAAGAGGCCAGAAATAAACAGAGAAAAACCAAAGATCCACACAGGCAAGCAGTCAAACAGAGCTAAGGAGCATCAATGATTCCCCTAGGGTCCACGTGGATCCTCTCGGCCTACTTGTGTTTATCAATCAATTTCCCCGCAGGGTTCTCTATGCAGGTCCAGAAACAGCTTTTAGCTATTAAACTAAATTAAAAGGAATTTATTTTTCATTTATTGAAGTGACTTTCTCACTTTTTTTTTTTTTTTTTTTTTTTTTAGTGAAATACAGGACCCAAAATAATTTCTCCTCTAGACCAACCACCTTACGGAAGGGACCCTCTCTGGGCTCATGGAAATTAATCAAGCACGTCCCACTTCCTGCACTCCGCAGGGTAGCTGTAGCTCTGATGTTAGTCAGTGCAGAGTGCTAAAGACAGCCGATTCTGCCCCTTTTGGAACTGAGCACCAACGTCACCGGATTGCTATGTAAATCTGTTTGACTCTGCAGATTTGTGGCTACTCTCAGCCTGATGCTTCTTCAGGTCAGCTTATCTGTTCCCCAAAGCGATGGGGCTGTGCAGGCAGCCAGATCAATGTCAAAAAATAAAAAATTCCCTTCCCTATCCTCCAACAGAACCCTCCCTCTTTTGGAGAATGTCCCCTCTTCCTGGCTCCACGGCAGCCTGGGTCTTATCGCTGGGCTGCTAGGTAAATCAGCTCCCTCCCCCAAACAGGATCACCCTTCCCGTCCACCAGGTGCCAATTCACTCTGGCTGTTCTGTTTACCCAAGGTCTAAGGGGCTCCAGGCAGTCAGATCCCCAGAAAATAAAACTTTCTTGGCCCTCTCACGGCTCCAACTGGCCAGTTTTTATTTTTTTATCTCCCTAACCACAGGGCTCAGCCGTCCATTCTAACCACCATTGGCAGGCTTAAAACTCATGAATCTCTACCATTCCGTCCACGCCATTGATCTGCACAGATAGATGTCCCAAACTTCTCATTCCACGCATGCATAGCACAGACCCCCGGGCAGAATTCCGTCTACAATCCACCTTGCTCTGGGACCTTGCAGTGTGTGCCCTTCTGCACTAATGCTACCTTGGCCCTGTCTCAACAATCAGTATTATTACTCTCAAAGAATTACTTACATTAGCTATATTTTCTTTGGGTTTATGTATGTCATATATTGTTTTAATTTCTTTTTTTATCATTTTAGTTGTTCTAACACTCCCCTCCAGCTCTCACTCCCCTGTTTTTTCCTTTCAACTTGCAGAACTCCCTTTAGTGTTTCTTGAATGGCAGTTTTCTTATTGGAATATTCTTTTAATTTCTCTTTATCTTGAATATTTTGAACTTTCAATTATTTTTCAATGCCCGCTTTGCTGGATAGAGAATTCTTGCCTGGAAGTTTTTCCTCTTAGTACCTTAAATATGTCATACTGCTGCCTTCTTGCCTCCATGATTTCAGATGAGAATTCAGCACTTAATCTTACTGAGCTTCCATTTTGTGTGATGGTTCTTTTTCTCTTGCAGCTTTCAGTATTTTCTCTTTGTCTTGAGTATTGGACAATTTGACAAGTATGTGTCTTGGCATAGGCCATTGGGATTTATACTTTTTGGGGTGTACTGTGCTTTCTGGACATGTACATCCAACTCCCTCAATTGAGTTGGAAAGTTTTCAGCCATTATTCCCTCCAACACTCCTTTTGTCACCTTTCCCTTCTCTTCTCCCTCTGGAATACCTATAATACATAGTTGGTGCATTTTGTGTTGTCCTTTAAGTCCCTAACTCCCAAATGGATTTTTTCTATCTTTTATTTATCTGTTCTACTGTCTGTTTAATTTCAGATGTATTGTCTTCCACATCACTAATTCTTTCATCTCCTTGTTCAAATCTGCTGTCATGTGCTTCCAGTGTACTTTTTATTTCTGGAGTGTGCCATTCATCACCATCTTATCTGTTATCTTTTTATGTATGTTTATAATTTCTTCAATATGCTCTCTCAGTATTTTCTTAATATCCTTAATTTCTTCCTCTACTTCTATAAGTTGGTAGATGTTATTTGTTTGGACATCTTTGCTTGGTTGTTTTATGTTCTGCATCTCCTTCTGGTTTTCAGTTTGTTCATTGAACTGGTTCATGTCTTCCAGTTTTCTAGTATGGTTTGTAATTTTTTGTTACTTTCTGGTCATCTTTTTATCTTGATGGGTTTATTCAGTTGATTAGCTTTTCTCTTTGCTCTAGAGTTTTATTTACTTGCTGTTTTTGTGTGTGTTATGTTTTCTCTTTGACACATTGTTCCTCTTATTCTATTTCCTTGCTGTTGTCTATGTTCTTTTGAGGGAAAAATTAGGGCCAGAGGAAGCAAAAGGAAGAGGAAAAGAAAAAGGATAATGGTAATAATAATAGTAATCATTGCAAAATGAACTGTATAAGACCTTGGAAAATGAAAGTTTAACTAATGTAAATGGTGTAGAGTAATAGGAATAAAATAGTGCAGTACCAACAATGAAATGGGAAACTGAATAGAGAAAAATATATAGAATGAATTAAAAGGCCAGAATGATGAAAAGAGAAGAAAAGAGAAAAGAGAAGGTAAAAAGAAAAAACTTAATAAAAGAAAACAGGATGACAAGATAGAAATAAAAACCAGAAGAATTGAGGACTAAATAAAGAGAGGTGGAATAGAAGAACAACAGGAAGCAGAAGATAGAAAGATGATGGAAGGAAAAGAGATAGCATTGGTAGACAAAATTGCATTCACAGAAAAGGAGAAATCAAGGAAGAGGAAACACAGCATCCAAGAAACAAGTCAGAAGCAACTTGAGGAATTTATCTCTTTGTCTAGCTCCATCCATATCGATGGCCTGGAGCATCCTTCTCTGTGGGTTCCCAAAACAGCTCACTTAGGCACAGTCTTGCTCCCACTCAGCCATTTATTTTGTGAGAGATTTGTCTATGTTCCTTTGGAAGAAAAATAATTAAAGCCACAGAAAAGGAAAAAGATAGGAAGACAAAAAGAATAATAGTGATAATAATAGTAAAAGTTAGTAGAGCAACTGTATAAAATCTAGGAAATTGAAAAATTAACACAAGTAAGAAGCACAGAGGAATAAGATTAGGAAAGTGGAATAGAAATAATGAAACAAGAAACAGAGTAGATAAAAATATATAGAATGAATTAAAAGGCTGGAATGGCAAGAAGAGGGGGAAAGAAAAGGGAAAAGAGAGAAAGAAAAAGTAAACAGAAAAAAGGAGAGAGGGACAAATACAAAAAAGAATAATTGGTGGCCATATAAGAGCATGAATGAAAGAACAACAGAAAGCAAAATATATAAAGTTGAAGGCATGAAAAGAAATAGCATATGTAGAGTGAATCAGTAACCCCACCCCCCCAAAAAAAGAACTAAAACTAAACAAGCAGAGAAACAAAAGAAGGGGATACTAAATGAGCAAGAAACAAGACAACAGCAAATTATTTTTTAATAAAGGAGACAGAAGTGAGTAAAATAAAATAAACACAGAAAAAGAGCCTTCTCTCTTAGACCCCTAAGGATCTTCTCAGGCTGCTGGTGTTCTTTAAGCACTCACTTTGTAGCATGCCCTTTACAGTTTTTGAAGTGGGTTTCAGTGCGTAAAATAAGGTAAATAAAAGAAAAGGAATCTTTTAATATATATATATATAAGAGATCCATATGAAGCTAATACAAAGAAAATATCTATATGTTCCCTGACATAAAGTTTCAGCTGGATGCCTGATAACCTGGTGAATCACTTCTCAAGGAAGAGGCAGGAATTGGACCAGGGACCTGATATATCCTAGGCAGGAATCCTTCCACTGAGCTATTCTGCCTCTTTGGGTTAATCAGCCTTTCAGAAGGCTATACATTTCTTTTCCCTTAGGCAGGTTAGATTCCCTGCAGTCAGCTGGACTTCTGCTGATAGACCACCTGTCTCTGCCTCCTCTCTGATGTAATTCCTCTCTTTACCTAGATGGCTGGGTGTGACTACCTGCCTGAAGATATCCCCTCCCCTCTCCCTGTCAAATCAGGGACCCCTTCCAATATTGAAGGGGTCCAGCTGGCTAAATTCACCACCAACAAATCAATCTCCACTCTCTCAGAACCCTCTTTCTCACAGGGATTCTCCTGTCACACTCTCATTTGGAGCAGGGGGTGAGGGGCCCCACCTAGTCTGTCCATCCTGAGGGATGGGTATGTGTGCTACTTCCAGCCAACAAGATAAGTATCCATCATGTCTTTAATTCCCTAAGGTCTGTTACTTTTCTTTGTAGGCTTTCAAATTATTCTTTATGCTCATCCAGTTTCTTCTTAATATCCTTTTTATCTTTAGTCATATTTGCTCTCAATTATTTGAAGTGATTCAGGAGCATTATGCAATTATCACTGAGTAATTGTCTTAAATTCTCTCTGCCAATGGAGGACAGAGAGCTAACCAGTCTCAAATTGGCTTCCCTGTTCAAGGGTTTTCTTACAGCTTTTATACAGGTTTGAAACAAAGAAATTTAATCATTGAGTTGAGATCCCTGGGAGTGGGCTGGGGAGTTTCTCTAGTGTTCTGCTCTGGTTAACATTAAAATACATAATATGCCTGGAGTCTCTAATTCTCTTGGTGATAAAGATAATAGATTGAGTGAAGCAAAATACCAGTTTACATAATACATTTTTCTTTACAAATAAGAAGTAACAGTTCTGGTTAATATCAAACTAGACAGTTCTATGTATTTTCCTACAGAAAAAAACAACACTGAAACATAATCATTTCTTTTGGGATCCTCTAATATTTTGAAGTTTTGAAGGTAGAGCTAACATAACAAAACTTAAACTGGATGATCTTTCCCTTGCTTGATAGTAAAATATACACACTGTAAAACAATTAAAAATTTTCCTTGCATATAGTTTTTCATTACAGATGTTTTTACTTATATAGAGTCAATTGAATGATGAGAAAATGTTGGTAGATTTCATTTCTTCTCAGATATATAGATTAATAAGAATTTTCTTGCTATTGGTGCTTTAGAGTACTTACCAGGCACAATCAAAATCCATAAAAGTATGAGGTGTCTTTGAAAAAAAGGAAGGTTGATTTTGAGAGTTTTAGAGGCAAGTGAAAGACACTAGGTATGCCTTGAGTAGATTTATCTTGATTAACAGCTGAGTTAATCAATTTGTCTTTTGAATTATAGAACTGATGATGTTAAATGTTATCAACTACATGAAAAGAGTTTGCCATCAAAATGGTGCTTTATTTAGAAACAAGCTCTGAAGTACACATGTGGTGAAAGTAACCTCATTAATAGTTGGATTTCTTGCCTTTTCAGTCCATTTGGGGTCTAATGAGTAAGGGAGAGAATTTTAACCAGGTAGGAGCATCCTAATTTGTATTCTTTTAAATCAGAAGTTATTATTTAAGTTGGCAGCAGTCAGTTGGACCCAGGCCATCTGTGGTCATGTTAAGTTATTGAAGATATAACATATCTCTAAATTTATAATTATTTATTAGTTTTCAAAGAGAAACTCACCTAATATATTAATTCAGGAAGAGTTTTATGCAATTAGACCAATGGTAGAAATGAATGAACAAACAAACAAATAAATATATTCATGTGGTTTATTACATACATTGATTTTCTTGTGTTCAAACACCCTTGCATATATGGGATAAAACCCACTTGATCATGGTGTATAATTCTTTTAATGTGCTTTTGGATTCAGTTTGTAAGTATTTTGTTGAGGATTTTTGCATCTATATTCATCAGAGATATTGGTCTGTAATTTTATTTTTTTGCAGTATATTTATTTGATTTTGATATTAGAGTGATATTAGCTTCAAAGAATGACTTTTATAATATACAGTACAGGTAGGACAAAGTATACCTTAGGTTGGGGCTCAGTGAAGAGGTCGCTGAGGAAATGACAAAACAGGGACTAAAAGAACATGAGTATGATGGAAAATGTTTGAGGGGATTTCTGTGGAAATGAAGGATGATTATAGTGTTCCTTGATGAAATAATACCTCAGCATATATGTATTTGTGTGTTTCTGAGTGGTGATTTCTTATTCAATCAGAGGCTGCCTAGAGGAGTCCTAACTTAAATTTAATGAATTTGAAGAAAAATATATACTTTTTATTTTCTGGGGTAGTAGTGTTGATAATGTCTTGAGTTATATTTAATTTTTTGTGACTCTATCTATGAAAATAGAGATGTACACTATCATTTTGGAGCCAACAATGGAAAACTTGAAGCAATAGAACAAATGCGTGAGATTTTCATTACAGTGTGCAGAAAAGGGAGAGAAAAGAGGCAACAATTCAGTCTTTCTTAATATTTTTATTTATCCCACTCTTGCTGCTTGTGCTCACTGTGTCCACTTGCTGTGCATTTTTCTGTGTCTGCTTGTCTCCCTTTGTTGCATCATCTTGCTGCAACATCTCACCACACTGCGTTGGCTGTCAGCTCACCATTCTATGTGGGCCACCATGTCACCATGCCACACAGGCCAGCTTGCCTTCACCAGGAGGTCCTAGGAGTTAAACCCAGGGCCTCCCTTATGGTAAACAGGAGCACAACCAATTGAACCACAGCTGCTACTCCAATTCAGTCTTGAGATGTAAATTATTGCTTGAGGAGTACCACACAGAACACAAGAAAGAGGAGTGACTAGAATAGCTTAAATACACTCATGGAACTGAGGTCATAGAAGTCTATGAAATAGAAAGTTATTGAAAGATCCAATTCTTCTTTACTTCCAAGTTATAGACAGAGACACAGATTTGATTTATTCATGGGGAGCATATTGGAGATTGTAGGATGATTTATTTATGAGAAAGTCAGTGATGTTATTAAGTTATCATTTAAGGCAGTGTGAGAAAAAGGTAAAAGTGTTCATATAGACTGATTGTGAAAGAAGGAAAAGGAGATTAGTTACAAGAGAGGAAATAGGCACAGTGTGCATTTGAGTTCATAATAGAAGAGAAACAATAAGATTAAATTATGAAGTGATTGTGATAAGAGGGAGAGGTTGCTGGTAAAGATTTCAAAAAGATGCATGAAAGGCAGGAAAGCAGTTGGAGACATTCAAATTAATCAGGTGACAAGACCCTTAAATAAGAAAGAAAGAGTAACTAATGAGTATGAATGCAGGAATAATTGTAGACATTATGATGCTAAGTTGAGGTGATTTCTTAAATTGCATCATTCACCTGAATATAGGAGGTTAACCTCATCTGGTAAAAGTAATGTGAAATGTGAAAATATGTGGTGTTAAAAAAATGGGACTTGAAATGACTGGAAGATGGAAGAATGGTTCAGTTATCAAGATGTAGTCTGTTATCCAGATATATTTGAAAGCACTAGGAGTTGTGATTCTATCTTTAGGTATAAAGCAACAGCTTAGTAATGTTCAGTGTCACATGTAGCAATAAACATGACAGGAAATTAGAGTAACATGAGGGCAGATGTTTTAAATAGTAAGATTTTTATTTACAAATGGGGTAAATACAGTGACAACAGAAATATTCTTAGGAAGCATATGCCAAAATATGTATCTTTGCAATATATCTGACAGTAAATATTATATTTACATGAGGAGGAAATTAATGTTTGGGCAGTGGGTTCAATGCAATGAAGGATTCCTTGAGACAGCAAAACCTGTGCATGGGATGTAATTGTGGTTACCAACTATATGAAAAGGAAGTTTTTACAACAGGGTGAAGTTCTGATTATTGAAAGAAGATGTGGCATTCTAGGTAATACCTAGGTGTGACATGTAAACCTTAAGGTATTTGAAACTGAGATACAGGAAGAAAAAATTCAAACTCTAGTTTTGTCTTTTTCTGGCCACAAAATTTTATCATATAATTCTAGCTCTCTGAACCTCTATTTAAGACATTTGTTAAATGTGTAAATTAACCCTTATCATCAGGGTTACTGCAAAGATTAAATTTTTAAAAATATGTAATTCTCCAAATATATTGAAAACAATAATTTTCTTCTTGGACTTGAGGTACAAATTACTAACTTAATCCTAGCTCTTATGAACACCATAATAAAATATATCCTTAAGTTCCTTGGCTGATTTCCTAATATATTGGGGTGAGATGTAGAACACAGTGTTGAGGGGATTGCATTGTTAGACATAACAAATGGAAGAATTAAGATGAGTTAGGACAAGAGTATCCAGAAGGTAAGGTTCAGTATAGAGCAGAAGGGAATGAGAGTCCAGAAGCCAGATGTGCACATGACAGAAGATGCTAGTGCAAAAATAGAGAATAATTATAAGTGAGGAATTCCAGTATCCATTCTATGGTGGTAAGGACTAATTCCAGATGTGATTTTGGTCAGGGATTCCTATGTTTTTGAATCAGGATTAACTTAAAAGCTATGCACATTGTGGGATAATCAATAAAAGCAATTCATGGATTTTCATGTTCTTATCTGTACTCTGAAAGTAATCACATCATCTTTATTAGCCAGAGAAGAAAAGAGCTCCAGTCTCTTGAACATGGGAAAGGAGATTCCTCCCCTTATTTCTCTTGAAGCACACTTCAAGTTCTAGTTGTTGATTTGTCTGGGGTTAGTCCCAGGTGAGGCATTTGGTGATCATGACAAGTGGGCCTGAAAATTGTGATCAAGACAAATCTTAAGGTGTCTTTCTGCATTCTAAGGTTTGCTCATCTTCTGCTTGTCTGGATGTGAGTGAAAATCCAGAGTGAGTTCAATGCCAGCTGAAGTATTTACAGTGCAATCAAGGTGAGTAGAAAATTCTCCTTTAACTGAAATTGTACTTCTACTGCCAGCAGATGGGAAGTTTTCTCCTATTAGTGAGGATATTCCAAGTACATTCAGGAGCTATTCAATGATCTGAGCTTAAACTACGTTCATGCACAACTTTTGAAGAATAATGGTAAGGTACACACTGAGCAATAAGTATTCACCTTCCAACCCTGACAAGAGTTGGTTTTCAGCTTCCAAAAAGGTTGTATATTCTCTGAAAAGATGTTGTTTTTTTTTTCCTTTTTCTCACCCAACCATGGCCTCATTGGAGAAATAAAGTATTCATGATCATGTTAGTGCCTGAGATTGACCTAGAGGTGAGAGAGATGAGTAAGAGCAGAAGTTTACAGTCAGAGGGAGACTGAGTTTTCAATGGGTGCATTCAGTCAAGCCAACATTACAGGTATTGGGGTGTAAGGGTAGGCATATTTCCCAGAACATATGAAGGTTAGTATATTAAAGGAAATGAATCTTTTTTATTTTCCCCCATTTTAATTTTTTTAAAGTTTTGATGGAATATATTTGCAAATTTTGAAATATTTTTTAAAAAGAAAACTAAAGGGAAGCGGCTGTGGCTCAATCAGTAGGGCTCCCGTTTACCATATGGGAGGCCTCGGGTTTGGTTCTCGGGGCCTCCTGGTAAAGGCAAGCCTGCCCGCATGGCGTGGTTAGCTGACCCAACGAGCACAAGCAGCAAGGGGGGATAAATGAATAAATAAATAAAATCTTAAAAAAAAAAAAAAGAAAAAAAAGAAAAGAAAACTAAAATTCCCCTTACCACGGTTGTTTAAATTTCCCAACTCCAATTTTGTAAATCAAAAATGTTTATTAAAATTTTATAAATGGATTCAATGTATAGGAATTATTTTTTCCTTCATTGTGACTGTGGATTCAGGAGCTGCATAATAGGTAGAATAAAATTTCTGTCTCATTGAAGAATTTTGAATATTTGGAGAGAACAGAAGCAATGAACAGGATTCTTTTAATCTTTAACAGACAGATGAGATGAAGATAAAAGAGATACAGTGAAAACTGGTATTTGTAGGCCCTAGAAAATGTTGACATTGGGACTCTCCTACAAAAGGGACAGTCAGTCTATGGCCATGTATCAGTAAAATGGTCTCAGGAGTCCCTTCCTTGTTACCTTGAACCATCTGTATTTAAATATTATAATGAATACCTAAGCTATGTAGTACTGAGGAAAGCAGTCTCTCTGGTTCTGAATTTGGTATTAAACCTATTCAGTTTTGTAGAATTCTGGTTATTGCTCCAAAGTTCCCTGCCATTTTAGTGAATAATTGATCTGCGAATTGAATTTAGATAGAAATTCACACATTAACTGATTTGTTTGTCAAAATGCATAACATATTCATAAATGATTTTATAGAAAGGAGAATTATGAGCTTATCTATATAGGGGAATAATATAACCATACTCTTTTTTTTCTTTTTTTTTTTTTTTGAGTTACTGGGGCTGGAGAATGAACCTGGGACCACATACCACTGAGCCACATCAGCTCCCCTATGTTTTTTTTCCATTTGTTTTTGTTTTTAGGAGGCACTGGTGAATGAACTCAGTTCTCCTTATGAGGGAAGTAGGATCTCAACCACTTGAGCCACATCCACTCCCCCATACTCATTTTTAAATATAAGAAATTATGGTTATTTCTTGCCTTACAATAATTCTGTAAATTTACTTAAAATTAGTGGGAAAGATTGATATAGTTAAGAATGCTCAATAAAACTTTATAATCAGCAACAAGGAGTCATAATGACAAGTTTATTGGGAAATTTCCAGGTGTATCTCACACCTCATGCCATGTGATTTTCTTTTCCAATGGGGTGTTTTGTATTCAGAATATGTAGATGGCAGTTCAACATAGATGATGATGTTACTGGAACTTCATACACATTTTGAGTTTTACATACACACTCTTTGCTTATTTAGTGATGTTATTTTGAACATTACACTCAGGATAATGGGAAGAATAGCCATGTTGAACCCAAATTTTTGTAATGTTTTAGTAGTTAGCGACCTTCACAGATGTGGCTATAGACTTCACCCTGGAAGAGTGGGAACTGTTAGACACATCCCAGAGAAAGCTGTTCAGAGAAGTGATGCTAGATAATATCAATAACCTAGACTCAGTGGGTGAGACTCTAAAAATTTATCTACCATCTACATCTGTCTATATCTATCTACCATCTTTCTAACCTATCAGTCTATCTACCAATATCTTTATCATGAATCATCTTCCATTTACTTATTCAAATGTCTAATCAGCTTCTCCATATTGTATAATCTTTATTTTCTCTTATATTTTTATATTTTATAATTTTAATAAATTTACATTGTGTTATATAAAATAAAACTGCCTAAATGAAATTTCTTTATTTTTATTTGCATCTAGTTCACCCCAACAGAATTTAATGTTCTTGACCATAAGTTAATGTCTTTCTTGAATTTCAATTTCCAACACTAAGAGATGTGCTGAGAGTTCAATGAAAACTTTTTCAATTGATAAATAATTGACTGTGGTGAAATAAATATTCTGTTCCAAGGATTATGCTAAGCCTTCAGAATACAGTATTAAAAGTACTGAATATATCCTTTTTCACATAGACTTTAAATCATTCCATTGGAATTTATGTTTATTGGATTATTTGTAATATAATATTCAATCACTGTGGAAACATAGATTTCTCCCCATTTAGAATATAGAGGATTCTACAATCTCTCTTTGTACTTGTGCATGGGTAGCAAAAACCAGTGGTTTTCATTGAAATGGGCAAAAGGTCATGTTACATCTTTATGTTGAAATATCAATAATCTGAGTTCAAGGTATTTTTGTATTACTGACCTTCAATGCTTACTTCATTTTTTGGTAACCTGCCATGTACATCCTTATCATGCTCTGTTACTATCACAACTCAAAATCCAGGTAACATTTTTTCATATAAACAGGATATCATTTTTACAAAATGAATGTGCTTTCCCAATTGGAACAAGGAGATATGTGGAATGAAGGAATAGGATTTCCTCAATGCCAGAGTCCAGGTGAGCCCTAAGGATATGTGCATCCGTAGAAAAGGGGTCTCATTATATAGGGAGAGTGCTTGAAAATATTTACTTCAGGATTCCTTAAGTGAGTTATGCTTTCTTCAGGTTTCCTTACATGAGTTATGGTTTCTAAAATGTAGCTAAAGTTATTGGGGAAATTTTGGTCATGTATTTATTCCATACATTTCTCAAACTCTATTCGAGTGTCATTGACATTAGGAAAAGGATATTCATCTTTGATTGCAAATAAACTCTCACATAATGTTCCTTGTTCTGGAACAATTCTTGGAAGATTTTGCCCTATTCTACCTCCCTGACATCCAAACTTCTTTTTTTCCCTCATATTCCATCCCTGAAAATCTTTTCTGATTATAATATCCTAAATATTTCTTATGCCTAGAGTATTCATTAATATGATATTCTTTCCCAGCTAATTGTGAATGATGAAAACATACTGCATGGGATTCTTAGAACTTTCCAGAATTTTCATTCCCTTAATGCTACTCTAGCAATTTATTCTGTTTTTTTTTTTTTTTTTAATTACAACAGGGAGGAAAATGCCTTTAAAACATGGGAAATTATAGAAATGATGTTCAACCAACTTATCTGTAGAAAAGACACTTTGAAAATCATGTCATTGGTAAGCTTCATCTTGTGAAATCTAGTATTCCAATACATACCCAGGGATGGAATAAATTAGGATTTTAATAAAGTCAGGAAACTAATTAATGTTGGGTTATGTGCCAAACCAGCAAAAATCTGTTAGTTGAATTTAGGGGAAAATTTACCTCAACACATAATTCTAACCTGACCTCATAAAAAAATGAAGTTCATAAGCAGCTTTCACATATATAATCCTTGAAACATCATGAAGTTCAAAATTGATCAGATAGCTCTGCAATTAGATTGCTATAAAATCTGTGGGTAAGGAGGTGAATAATGTATACATGGAATTAACATTGCAATTATTTAAATTGGAGACTATCATTGGTTGATTAGTCTAAATTTCACATGCAGGGGAATGAAGAAATTCATGTATGTGGACAAATGTTTTACAATCTCTCATCTAATTGCCCACTGCAGAGATCTTACACCCAGAAGAACTCCTTTAAATGTTATTATTTGTCAGAAAATACCTCTCACATATCTTCAATGACCCAACATGCATTAATTGATATTTAAGGAAACTACTCACAACAGTCCTCAATGTCCACTCATCTTTTAATCAATGTAAGCATATTCACCTTATAAGTAAATCATATGAATGTCACCAAAGTGCTAAAACCTGTATGCAATTCTCTGACCTCAGACAATACAATGGAACTCTTATTGGAGAGAAACCCCATGAATGCCAGCTATGTGGGAAAGCCTTCAATCAGTATTCTAAACTTAGATGACATGAGATTTCTAACACTGGAGAGAAACCCCATGAATGTCACATATGTTGGAAAGTATTCTGTAAATATTCTCATCTTAAAGAACATGAGAAACCACATGAATGTTGTGTATGTTTGAAAGCCTTCACTACATCTTCTTCCCTTAGAAAACATGACAACTCACACTGGAGAGAAACCCTATGAATGTCATCTTTGTGGAAAAGCCTTCTGTTGATCTTTTCTTTTAAAGAACATGAGAGAACTCACACTGGAGAGAAACCATATGAATGTCATTTATGTGAGAAACCTTTCAGCTGATATTCTTGCCTTAAACAATATCAGAGAATTCAAACTGGAGATAAACTCCATGAATGCCATCTTTGTGAGAAAGCCTTCACTACATTTTCTTTGCTTAAACAACATGTGAGGGGTCACCTCATGAATGTCATCAATGTGGTAAAGCCTTCAGTCAATATTCTGATCTTAGACTAGATGAAAGTTCTCACACTGGAGAGAAACCCTATGAATTTCACCTATGTGCCAAAGCCTAAAGGCAATAGTCTCATCTTAAAGAACATGAGAGAACTTACACTGGAGAGAAACCCCATGAGTGCCACCTTTATTGGAAAGTCTACACTACATTTTCTTCCCTCAAACATCATGAGACATCTCACACTGGAGAGAAGTTGTATAAATGTCATGTAAGTGGGAAAGCCTACAGTCAATCCTTTTCTCTTAAAGAACATGACAAAACTCGCCCTGGAGAGAAACCTTATGAATGTCATTTATGTGGGAAATGTTTGTTTATATTCTTATCTTAAACAACATAAGAGACCCACATTGGAGAGAAACCCCATGAATGGCATATATGTAGGAAAGTCTACAGTCAATCCCTCTCTCTTAAAGAATATGAGAGAACTCACACTGATAGAAAAATCTATGAGAGCATTCTTTGTGGGAAATCCTTCATTCAATCCTCTTCACTTAAAAACAATTAGAACTCACACTAGAGGGAAACCCCATGAATGTCATATATGTGGGAAACTTTTCTCTCATAGTTCAGCCATCCAGGAACATGAAAGAATCCATGCCCAAGTGAAACTATAATTTCATCTATATGAGAAAACTAATTTTCCAACCTTAGACAACATGAGATTATTCAAACTGAAGAGAATTTCTATGAATGCCAACAGTTTGAGAAAGCTATTGGTCAATGTTCTGACATAAAATAATTGAAATAAATGACAAGGTAAAGCTTTTGGATATGAAAGAGAATTCAGCCATTGATCTTACTTTTAAACATGCCAGAGAACTTACACAGTAAAGAAATATACATTTTTCATGAATTTGGAAGTTCCTGTAGTCATCTGTACTACTTCAGGTAATTTAAGGTCATTCATATGGCAGAGAATCCATGTGCATGTCATCTATGTAACAAAGCCTTTAGTAGTTGGCTAGAAGATATACCACGTGAGAGAACTCATAATGTAAATGTGTTGGAATTTGAGAGGCATCGTCTAACACTAACGCATAAGCAAATTAGAGAAATCACATGAGAGGAATTCTATACTGCACTCAGTCTTGGGTTGTCTTAATTCCTAATTTATCCTTCAAATAAAATGAGTGAACTCCACAGGAGTTCTATAAGCACTGTACACTATCATTCAAATGCAAGTCTTGGTGTGCTAATGAAATCCCAGTCTAAGAATAACCAAAAAAAAAAAAAAAAAAAAAGCATGAAATAAAAGGATGCAACCCCTAGAGGGATTTCCAGAAAATTCATGATGGGGAATGTCTTCAATGAAAAATCATGGGAAATCATCTATTCAGAGATTGGGGAGTTTGTGTTCATCAGTAATTATATATCTGAGAGTGATATTGTTTGGGGATAGGAGAATGTGTGTGAAATCTGTAACTTTGTAGTTTTCTAGGGTAAATGATTGTATCTGCTGGCCTTTCCTGGGTCAGGGATTAAATATCTGAATGGAAGGAACAGATATGTTCACTTTGTTCTTCATTGTAGAGGAAACAATAGTTCATATCAGAGACCAGAATGTTTATCTGTTGGCATGAGAATCATGTACACAGTACTTCACTGTGCCAAACAGAGTTCCATATCATTCCCACTATCCCTTGCTAATTGCTCAGTAGGGAATATCAGTCAAAATACACTTCAATAATCATCTTGTTAATAATCAAATATGTAATATATTCCCAAACTTACAAGGATCATAAGCAATACCATTATGATGGTTGATCTTTGGAAGTCCTGTCCTTGACATTAATTTTTAGAAAATTAAGATCCAGAGCATTAAAATATAGAAAACTCACTGCCAATTTAATGTAATGGTTTTAAAAGACTGCTGAATGTTGTTCCACTAAAATCGGAGCCACTGTAAGAATTTCTGTACTCACCACTTCACCTCATATTTTATGTAACATTGACAGGATAATTTACTCTAAAAAAAGAAGCAAAAGAGGATGTCTTCTCTCATCACTTCAATTATATATAGATATAATGCCAGATGTATTCAACTTGGCTGATTCATCTGTGAACCAACATTCAGTATCAAGTGTCCTCAGGATGCCAATGCAAGGAGTGCAAGGCCTTTGTCTGGTATTGCCTCAAGATTATTGTTGATTGGTATCTCACCACTCATTCATGCAGGTGTGTCACTTCCTGGGGGCTATGGCAAGAATGGTCCTGAATTTACCACTTCTATTTCATGATACCCTGTTACTGGGCACTGTTTGGGTAAGTTTTCTGATTACCCAGAATCCAGCATGAGATGGAGATTTCTAAGCTCAGGAGGACCTGAGAGCTCTTGGTACCTCTCCCCATTTCCAACAAAATTGCCTTTTGAAGGAGTAGTACTGGCTCAGCCACAAATAGAATGTCCTTTGTGAGTTCTATAGTTCTTCTTCTCCACCAGTAAGAAAGTATTTCTACTGTTGACAATGCAAAGAGATGTGAGCACTGGGGGTGAATGGTCTGTCACACCCCAAACATGATGACCAGAATTTGTTTTGATGAAGAGCAGACAGTTTTAGTCAGTACTGATTTGTGCAGTGGTGCAGGAAGTATTTGTATAGAAACTTCATAAATTTCAAGCATTAATGATGACTACCTATCACCATCCTGTCCCTTCATAAACCATGTTATATATTTTTCATCTAGACTGGGTTGATTATAGTTATTTCATATTACTGAGATCACACAGTATTTTCACTTTTGAGTCTAACATTTCACTCAACATGGTATCATGGGTTCATCCATGTTGTTGCATGTATTATAACTTCATTCCTTTTTTAAGCTTAAAATTATTCCATTTTATGTATAGAATATATTTCAGTATGCATTTAATTGTTGATGGACATGAGTTATTTCCATCTTTTGGCAAATATGAATAATGCCACTATGGACATCAGTATGAAAATACCTATTTAAGTCTTGCTTTTAATTCTTTTTGGTATATACCTGGCATTGGGATTGCCAACTCATATACTAGTTCTATACTTAACTTTATGAGGAACCGTCAAACTATTTTCCACAGGGGCTGTACTATTTTATATCACCACCAGCAATGAATGAGCACTTCTATTTCTGCATATCCTCACCAAAACATGTTTATTTTTATTTTTTAATAGCAACCACTCTAATGAGTGTGAAAAGGTATCTCATTGTGGTTTTGATTTGCATTTTCCTAATGGTTAATGATGTTGAGAATCTTTAAATGTGCTTTCTCAGAATATCTATATGTTCTTTGAAGAGATATCTTTTAAAGTCTTTTACCCATTTTTAAAAATGTGTTTGTTGGGTTTTATGTTATGTTGGAAGATTTCATTAAAGATACTGGATATTAAGCTAAGACAAATCTGTTCATAGAATCCATTTAAGGCCCTATTATATTTCAGTAACTATAGTAGTAATATCTCCTTTTTCACTTTTGGTTTCCATGACTTGTATCCTCTCTTTTTCTTCTTTGTCAGTCTAGCTAAATGTTTGTCAATTTTATTGATCTTTACAAAAAATCAACTTATGATGTTTTGAATGCTCTATTAATTTTTGTTTTCTGTTTTATCTATCTTTGCTTTTATATTTGTTATTTCCTTTCTTCTGCTTTTATTGGTTTAGTTTGTTTTTCTTCTCATTCTTCCAGTTTTGAGGTAAACTCTCTTATTTGAAGTATTTCTTCAATTTTAATGTAAGCATCTAGAGTTATAAACTTCCCTGTCAGCTCTACCTTCATTGCATCCCCAAAATTCTGCTATATTGTATTTTCATTTTCATTCACCAAAAGATATTTCCTAATTGTGTTTCTGATTTCCTCTTTATCCCATTGGTTAAGATTACATTTTTTAATTACCACATATGTGTGAATTTCCCCTTTCTCCCTTTGTTACTGGTTCCTAGCTTCATTCCATTGTGCCTAGAGAATATGCAATGTATGGTTTCAATATTTTTTAAATTATTGAGACTTGTTTTGTGACTCAATATATAGTCAATCATGGAGAATGATCCATGTGCACTTGAGAATACTATGTATTTTGTTTTTGTCTGCTGTAGTGTTTTATATATGTCTGTTATATCTAGGTGGTTGATCATATCATTCAAGACCTATATTTCCATATTGATCTTCTGACGAGATGCTATATCCCAAATTGAGAATGTTGTCTTTTTTAATGTTTTTTTTTAATTATTTTTTTTAAAAAGATCCTTAGATTACATAAATGTTACACAAAAAATATAGGGATTCCCATACACACCACCTTCCACACCTCCCATAACCTCCCACATAAAGATCCTTCATTAGTTTGGCACATTAAGTGCAATTGATAAACAATTGCAATTGGAGTTTTGCCATTAAGCATGGACCATAGTTCACCTTGTAGTCCACACTTTCTCCCACAAAGTTCTGCATGTTATATATTGATAGAAAATGGCTTATATCTGTCGTTGCAATGCCACTCAACACAATTCCCATGTCCCAAAAAAGCCCGTGTATTACAATTGCTTTTCCTTCTCATGGCCCCCAGAGCCTCCATTGGCCACTGGTTCCACATCCATCTTGTCATTTCTTCCATGGCTTGAATCATGATATGTCTATATTAGAATACCAGTAAGTCCACTCTAGTCCATAGCTCTTCCCTCCATCCTGAGGCTTCTGGGATGCTGATGTCCACTTGAGAGGGGGTTAATATGCCATGGAGAACAAGGATGGGATTATCCTGCCTGCAGCTGAAGACTCTATCCATTCCCTGGGATGGCCGTTGTCCATCATCATCTCTCTGCCAGTTGTGCTGGGTGAGTCTATTGAGCTGTAGAGTAGGGTTGTAGTCCACTAAGGTTCTGGGCCTATCTGGCACATGGACAGCCCAAAGATTCAAGTCTCTGGATGTCCACCTACAAACTTTAGCACCAAGTATAGGTTTGAAAAGAAGGGACAGATGAGCCATGTGCAGGGAAGACATAGTTGAGTTCAACTCTGTCACTCCCAGGAGCACAAATTCCAAAGAAGGGCCCACTGGCAAGGAACCAAAATTCTGAGCTATCCACCCTGACATAGGAACTGGGTGTCTCCAAAGCCCTCAGGAGTCCCACTATTTGGGGTGATATATACTTTGGAATTCTATGAGATCCTACTGATATGTGCATAAGCATTACCTCTGGGATGACCTCCCGACACATTTTGAAGTCCCTTAGCCATATAAACTCATTTGTCTTTACAATTTCCCCTTTTTATTCAAGGACTTTTCCCATTGCATTGCCAGTTGGCACTTGGTAGCAATCCCTCAGTGCCAGGGAGGCTTTTCCCCAGGAGTCATATATCACACTGGGAAGAAGGTAATGCATTAATATGCTGAGTTTAGCTTAGAGAGAGGCCACATTTGAGCAACAAGGAGGGTCTCAGGAGGCAATCCTTAGGCACCCCATAACAATAGGCTAAGTTTTAGTTTCAAGAACCAAGACTTATAAGGCTAGTCATCAATATCAAGGGCCCATCAGTGGATCATCCTCCTTTGCCAGTCACTGCCCCTGCACATGGGGGACTGTTACTGCTTCTTTAGATAATTTGGCAGAGCTCTCCAGGATGGGAATTCAGCATTCTCTCATTTATTGAAGATTCTCCACCCACTGTAACAATGCCTCATGAACATTTCAGCATTTTTATATACCTTATATTTATGCTCAGGTGAACTTCCTCCCATGCATCCCTTATCACTGACACCCTACACCAATGATCCTCCCCCATGGCAGTTGTAAGCCTTCTGTGATCCAATGTTTCTTCAAAGTTGAAGCCATTGCAATACCTGAATACAATTAATCTGAAAATGAAATAATAATGATAAGTTTCAATGTAATCGATAGAATACATAATTAAAAAAAAAAAACTAAAAATAAAATAATATTAAAAGATTTGGATATTAAAAAATTGAAAAATATTTTTAAAAAATTTTTGACCGTTTGCCTTTCATCACTGCAATATCTGGTGTCCACTCAATGCTGTGGCACCTTCCCCCTCATTCCCTAGTGTCTCAATATTTTTCATTTTGTTTTCAAAGAAGTTTTAATTCACAGCAAAGTCAAACATAGAATACAGGAGAATCTCATATACCCAATATCTTCCCCCTTTCCTCATCCCCTTATTAATACCTTTTTATATGTAGATGGTAGCATTGTTATTACTGATATACAAATAGTGAAACATATCTAATAAACATTGTCAAAGGTCTACACTATGTTTTACATTTTAGACCGTACACTTTTATAAATTTTGGTGGTATTTACCATGTCCTGCGTCCTTCACTGTATGGTAATCAAGAACATTTCCACTTACCACTAAATACCCCCTGTTTGAGTTATTCATTTCCTCTCACCCCATCCCCCTGGAGCCCATGGTGACCCCCTGGCTTGACTCATTGGATGAAAAGATTCATAGTTACATGCAAAAAGAGGTGTTGACACACTGGTTTGTCCTCCACTATTAGGAACCATCCTTGCTCTTGAGAGACACCTTCCTGTCTATTTCTGAACAAATCAGTCCTCCCAAAGATGGGAGTCCAACTCATCCCTGCTCATCATGTGGGACTGCACCCACAGATACAACACATTATGATAGAATGAACACTCACACACTCCCTAGAAGCTTGTGCCAGGTGAGTCCTGTCCCAATTGGTCCCCCAAGCAACACCCTAAACCAGTGACCCTTCCTTGTCATATTGCCATAAGAGCATTCCCACCTCTGTACTTTCAACCTTATACCTACAAATCCCCATTGTTCACCTGGTCGCTCTCCAAACTGACCTCCAATATCCTGGACTTCTAACCCACCCTTCCCAATCTTCTGTCAACCCTGCACCACCCAACTGAATAATATCACTACCCTCCTGTTCTATCCCTTCAATATGCAACTATGCACTATCATTTTATCATAGATTGCGTCCGTTTGGGTGAGGCTTACAAACTTCTCTCTTCTCTTTCTATTTCTTGTAAACTTATCTTACAGACAATAACTCCCTGAGACTGATGAATTTCCTGAATTCATATCAGTGAGTTCATACACTATTCATCCTTCAATGCCTGGCTTACTTCACTCAACATAAGGTCTTCAAGAATCATTCAAGTTATCCCATGTGTTAGCACTTTATTCCTCCTTACAGCTGAATAATATTCCATTGTATGTATGTACCACATTTTGTTTATTCATTCCTCTGTTGATGGGTACTTTAATTGATTCCAAATTTTGGCAATAGTGAACAATGCTGCTATGAACATTGGTGTGCATATATCTGTTTGTGTTTTTGCTTTCAATTCTTCAGGGTATATATATATCCAGCAGTTGAATCGTTAGATCATAGGGAATTTCTATAGTTAGTTTTTTGAAGAACCACCAAACTATCCTCCATAGTGCCTGGACCATTCTACAATCCCACCAGCAGTGGATGAGGGTTCCCATTCCTCCACATCCTCTCCAACATTTATATTCTTCTGTCTTGTTAATAGCCCACATTCTAATGGGTGTAAGATGGTATCCCATTGTAGTTTTGATTTGCATTTCCCTAAGAGCTAGCGATGTGATGTCAAGCATCTTTTCATGTGCTTTTTAGCCATTTGTATTTCTTTCTTGGAGAAGTGTTTTTTCAGGTCATTTGCCCATTTTTTAAATGGATTGCTTGTCTTTTTATTTTCAAGATGTATGATTTCTTTAGATATGCATGATATAAGGCTCCTATCAGATATATGGTTGTCAAATATTTTCTCCCATTGGGTAGGCTGTTTTTTACTTTCTTGATAATGCCCTTTGAGGTGCAGAAGTTTTTAATTTTGAAGAGATCCAATTTATCTATTTTTTCTTTTGCTGCTCATGTTTTGGATTTGAAGTTTTGAATACATTTCCTATTACAAGGTCCTTTAGATGCTGCCCTACATTATCTTCCAAGGTCTTCATGGTCTTGGCTCTTATATTTAGATCTTTGATCCATCTTGAGTTGATTTTTGTATAAGGTGTAAGATGATGTTCCTCTATCATTCTTTTGGATGAGGATATCCACTTCTCCAAGCACCATTTGTTGAAGAAGCCATTGTCTCCCTACTGAGTGGGCTTGGTGGCATTCTTGAATATCAGATAAGTATATATGCAAGGATCTGTATGGGAACTTTCAATTTGGTTCCATTTTCAGTATGTCTATCCTTGTGCTAATACCATGCAGTTTTGATCACTGCAACTTTATAGTATGTTTTAAAGTCACATAGTGTGATACCTCCAACTTCATTTTTCTTTTTCAATATATCTTTGGCAATTCAGGGCCTCTTAGCCTTTCCAATTAATTTTGTAGTTAGTTTTACCAATTCATTCAAAAATACAGTGTTGATTTTTATTGGAATTGCATTAAATATCTAGATTAGTTTGGGTAGGATAGACATCTTGTTGATGTTTAGTCTTCCTATTCATGAAAACAGGGAATATTCTTCCATTTATTTAAATCTTCTTTGATTTCCTTTACCAGTGCTGTGTAGTTTTCTGTATATAAGTCCTTTTCAACTTTAGTTAAATTTATTCCTAGTTATTTGATTCTTATAGCTAATATTTTTAATTGTATTTTTTTCTTGATTTCCTCCTCAGATTGCCCCTTAGTGGTGTACAGAAATGCTACCAATTTTTGAGCATTAATCTTATAGCCTGTGACTTTACTGAACTCCTTAATAAGTTCTAGAAGCTTTCTTGTAGATTTCTCAGGGCTTTCTATGTATAGGATCATGTCATCTGCAAATAGGAAAATTTTTACTTCTTCCTTTCCAATTTGGATGTCTTTTATATATTTTACTAGCCTCAGTGCCCTAGGAAGTACTTCTAAGAAATGTTAAACAGAAGCGGTGATAGTGGGCATCCTTGTCTTGTTTCCAATCTTACAGGGAAAGCTTTTTGGATGTCACCATTGAAAATGATATTGGCTGTGTGTGTTTTCATATACACCCTTTATCATGTTCAGAAATTTTCCTTCTATTCCTACCTTTTGCATTGTTTTTATCAGGAAAGAATGTTGTATTTTGTTGATTGCTTTTTCTTGTTCTATAAAGATGATCATGTGATTTTTTTCTTTTTTAAAAAATCTGTTTATGTAATGTATTACATTGATTGATTTTCTTATGTTGAACCATCCTTGCATACACAGGATGGATCCCACTTGGTCATGGTGTATAATTCATTTGATATGTTGTTGAATGTGATTAGCATGTATTTTGTTGAGGATTTTAGCATCTAGGTTCATTAAAGATATGGGTCTGTAATTTTCCTTTCTTGTGGCATCTTTGTTTGGCTTTGGTATTAGGGTATTTTTGGCATCATAGAATGAGTTAGGCAATGTTCCTTCTACTTCTATTTTTTGGTAGAGCTTAAGCAGGATTTGTGTTAGCTCGTTCCATAATGTTTGGTAGAATTGACCTGTGAGGCCATCTGGTCTTGGGCTCTTCTTAGTTGGGAGGTTTTTGATAACTGAGTCTATCTCTATACTTGTAATTGGACTGTTGAGTTCATAATATTTTTCTCTCTTCAATGTAGGCTGCTTGTGAGTTTCTATGAATTTGACCATTTCCTCTAAGTTATCATTCTTGTTGGCATATAATTTTTCAAAGTATCCTCATGATACTCTTTATTTCTGTGGGGTCAGTGGTGATATCCCATTCCTCATTTCTTATTTTGTGTATTTGCATCTGTTCTCTCTTTTTCTTTGTTAATCTGGCTAAGGGTTTGTCAATTTTATTGATCTTCTTGAAGAACCAGCTTTTGGTTTTGTTTATTTTTTTTCTAGGGCCTTCTTATTTCCTATTTCATTTAGTTCTGCTCTAATATTTGTTATTTCCTTCTTTCTACTTCCTTTGGGGTTAGTTTGTTGTTGTTTTTCTGATTCCTTCAGGTGTGCAGTTATGTCTTCACTTTTACCTCTTTTTTCTTTTTTAATATATATATTAAAAAGTATATTAAGAAGTATATTAAAAAGTGTATTAAGAGTGTGTTGTTTAACTCCCTTATTTTTGTGCCTAATCTGGTTCTCTGGCCCTTATGATTTCTAATTTCATTCCATTGTGGTTAGAGAAATTACTTTTTATACTCTCAATCTTTCTGAATTCATTGAGAGTTGTTCTGTGACCTAGCATGTGGTCTCTCTTGGAGTATGATAAATGTGCACTTGAGAAGAATGTATATCTTGCTGTATTTGGGTATAGCATTCTGTATATATCTTTTAAGTTTAGATCATCTAAATATATTATTCAGAGTCTTTATTTCTTTATTGATTCTCTGTCAAGATGTTCTGTCAAATAGTGATAGTGGTGTTTTAAAGTCCCCCACTATAAATGTAGAGGCATTTATGTCTTCACTTAGTCTTTCCAGTGTTTGCCTCATGTATTGTGAGGTGCCCTGATTAGGTGCATAAATGTTTATGATTGTTCTTTCTTCTTGAAAGATTACCCCTTTTAGTAATATATAGTGTCCATCTTTGTCTCTTACAATAGTTTTGCATTTAAAGTCTATTTTGTCTGATATTAATATAGAAACTCATTTCCTTATTTGGTTGTTGTTTGCTTGTAAAATTGTTTTCCAGCCATACACTTTCAGGCTCTTAAAACCCTGGGTCTAAGATGGCTTTCTTGTAGACAAAATATAGATGGGTCATATTTCCTTATCCATTCTGCCAATTGTGTCTCTTAACTGGTGTGTTTAATCCATCAACGTTCAGTGTTATTCTCAAGGAATTTCCTACATCAGCCATATTTTCATTGGGTTTATGTATGTCATGTTTTGTTTTTATTTCTCTTTTTGTCTTCTTAGTTGTTTTTACACTCTCATCCAACTCTCTCTCTCCTGTTTTTTCCTTTCAACCTGTAGAATTTCCTTTAGTATTTCTTGAAGGGCAGGTCTCTGATTAGCATACTCTTAAATTCTGTTTATCTGTGCATATTTCAAACTCTCCATCATTTGTGAATGCCAGCTTTGCTGAATAGAGCATTCATGGTTGGAATTTTTTTTTTCTTGGAGTACCTTGACTATGTCATACCACTGGTTTCTTGCCTACATGGTTTCTCAGATGAACAATCAGCACTTAATCTTATTAAGCTTCCCTTGAATGTGATGTTTCTCTTTTCTCTTGCTGCCTTGAATATTTTTTCTTTGTCGAGAGCATTGAACATTTTGACAAGTGTATGTCTTGGAGTAGGCCTGTTAGGATTTATACTGTTTAGGTGTGCTGTGTTCCTGGACATGTACGTCCATCTCCCTCAATAGGGTTGCGAAGTTTTCAGACATTATTTCCTTCAACACTCCTTCTGTTCCCTTTCCCTTTTTTTCTCCCTACGGGATGCCTATAATGTGTATGTTTGTGCATTTTGTGTTGTTGTTTATATCCCTAAGTCCCTGATGGATTTTTTTCTATCTTTTTATCTATCTGTTCTACTATCTGTTTGATTTCAGAGGTACTGTCTTCCACATCACTAATTCTTTCTTCTGCTTGTTCAAATCTGCTGACATGTGATTCCAGTGTCTTTTTGATTTCTTGGATTGTGCCATTCATCACCATCATATCCATTATCTTTTTATGTATGTTACATTTTCTTCAGTTTGTTCTCCCAGTGTCTTCTAAATATCCTTAATCTCTTCCTTTACTTCATTAAGTTGGTCCATGATATTTGTTTGGACAGTTCTGATCAGTTGTTCAATGCTCTGTATTTCTTCCTGGTTTTTAGTTTGTTCATTGGACTGGTCCATGTCTTCCTTTTTCTTAGTGTGGTTTGTGATTTTTGTTGCCCTTTGGTCATCATTTTTCTTGATGTCTTTATTCAGTTGATTTTCTTCTTTCTCTGGTCTAGAGTTTTGTTTAGCTGATGGTTTTGTGTGTGTATTAAGTTTTCTCTTTGACACTTTGTTCTACTTGTTTTATTTCCTTGCTGTTTTCTATGTTCCCTTAAAGGAAAAAGATTAGAGCCAGAGAAATCAAAAGAGATAAGAAAAGAAAAAGGAAAATAGTAATAATAATAATAAAAGTTAGAAGAGGGGCCATATAAGACTTAGTAATACAAATATTTAACTCATGCAAGCAGTGTAGAGTAATAGGAATAGAAAAGTGGAGCACCTACAATGAAATAGGAAATGAATAGGGAACGATATATGGAATGATTAGAAAGGAAAGAATGATGAGGAGAGAGAGAAAGAGAAAAGAAAGGACAGAAAGAAAAAAGTTAATAAGAAAAAGAAAACAGAACACATAAAGACAGAAACTGAAACCAGTAAAGTTGTGGACTAATAAAAAAAGGTGGAATGTAAGAACCACAACAGAAAGCAGAAGATAGAAAGATGAAGGAAGGAAGAGAGATGGTAGACAAAATCAGTATACGTAGAAAATGGGAAATCAAGGAAGCAGCACAGCAAAGAAGAAATAAGGTAGCATCACCTAATTTTAAAAAAGGGAGGGGGGGGAAGAGGGAAAAAACAAGAAACAAAACAAAATAAAACAAAAAACAAACACACAAGCAGGCAGTCAAACAAAGCTAAGGAAAAACAGTGTTCCTTCTTGGGCCCTTATGGAGCCTTCTGACTGCCTGTGGTCATCAATCAATTACCCTGCAGGCTTCTCTCTACAGGTTTTGAGGCAAGTTTTAGTGAGTAAACTAAGTTAATAGTTTTTTAAGTAACCTTTTTTTTTTTTGGAAAAATAAGGGACCCCAATGAAGCTAGTACAAAAATAATGTCTATGTTTACCCTGTCCTATGGTATCAGCTGGATGTTAGATATCTCAGTGGATCATTATTCTTATAGGAGCTGGTAATCAAACTAGGGACCTAATATATTCAAGGCAGAAATTCCTCCACTGACCTGCCTTTGTAATTGGGTTAGTTACCTCTTCAGAAAGCTATTCATTCACTTTTATCTGGGCAGGTATTACTGTCCTAGGGCAGCAGGATTCAGCAGGCTGTATGAGCAGATCCCCCCTCCCCTCTCCTAGTCAGGTTGAGTTCCCTTTTGAAATTCAAATGGAACTCTGATGACTGAGTACATCACACCAAAATTATTTTCAAGCCTCTTCTACATGACCTTCTCCTCCCAAGGGTCCCTAATAAGCTCTTGAAAACTTACTAACTGTTTCCCACTGCCTGACTCCCTTAGGGGAGTTGAAATTTTGATAGTCTTCAGCATGGAACTATTAAATTGGCTGACTCCACCATCTCTCAAGCCAATCCTCTGTATCTCATGGCAGTTAGGTAAATCAGGCTTCCTCAACAGATTTGCCTCTCCCTTCAGCCTGGTGCCACTTTAAGCCATCTGGTGTGCTCCCCAAAGCTCTAAGGGGGTGCAGGCAATGAAACCCACTGAAAGAAAACCCCTCTCCATACTTTGCCTGAACCTTCCCCCTCTCAGAGAATGCTCCCTCTTGCTAGGTGGCTGGGGGGAGTTGGGGCTCACCCTGGCCCCATAACCCAAGGGTGAGAGTTAGCTGTACCTGTTTTCCAGGAACTGGGCTAAAAACTTATGGTTTTATCTTGAACAATCTATCTCCCTGTCCAGCTCCCTCCAGATCCATGCCCCAAAGGCTACCACTCTGTGGGATCCCAGAACAGCTCATTTGGTCAGGATCCTGTGACCAATCAGCTGTCTTTTGTAAGAGAGATGGTGAGCACCCACTTAAACTGACACTGTCTTGCCTGCCTATCCCATTAATTTATTTTTTAATATCGAGTCACTTCATTATCTGGAATAAATGCCATTAGTTGTGGCTTATAATTATATCTACATATTTCTGGATTATACTTGTAAATAATTTGAGGATTTTTGCATCTATACTCATGGGAAGTATCTGTGATTTTCCTGCTTAGTAATATCTGTATTTTTCACTGGTATAATTCTCATATCATAGTATTAGTTAGGAAGTTTTCAACCTGATTCTTTTTTCTGGAGAGGATTGTAAGGATTGGTATTATTTCTTCTTTAATTGTTTGGTAGAATTCATCAGGGAAATCATGTGGCATGGTGCATTCTGTTTTGGGAGGGTATTATTTGTTGATTTCATTTCTTTAATAGATATAAGTCTATTCAGATCATCTACTTCTCCTTTTATGAGTGTGATGGTTAAGTTGATATATAAACTTGGCTAGGTTATGCTGCCAAATTGTGTGGTCAAGAAAGCTCTGACCTGATTGTGACTGTGAGGGTATATCAAACAAGGATTGGCATTTATACTCAGGCAATTACATCTATGGCTTTTTGCATCTACAATAAACAAAGAAGAGTGTCTTAGCAATGAGAGAAGTATCTTCTTTCAGTTGGTGGTCTTAAAGCAAGAACTGAATATTTCAGTTGCCAAAAAAAGAGAATTTCTGTCTCTATTTCAGCTGGATAGCTTTTCTTTGGGAATTCAACCTCACCTTGATCAGAGCTTCCAACTTGTGGCATACCATATGGAATTTATATTTGCAAATTCCCAAGGTCACTTGAGCCAATTCTTAAATTAAATATTTTTATAAATATATATGTATGTATTTGTATATACAGAATGTATACACACACACACATATGTACTGTTAGTTCTGTTTCTCTGGAAATCCCTGACTACTACAGATTTTGATATCAAGAATAGTATCTGAGAAACAGCAAATTAGGGATGTGATTTCTGAGTAGATTTTGGGATTTTTGGAATTGGTTCTTTAATCTGACTAGGTTTAAAGGCACTAATGATTATTTCCAATGATCAAGAGGGCATTGATAGTTCTTGATATGAATTGGCAAAAGAGATACACAAAATATCTCTCACTCAAACACTTATAAGAGGCAAAGCTCTGGATAACAGTCTATTTGATAGGCAGATTTTTGTGAATTAAAAAGTATGATTTTTGGCCCGCCAACTCATTCCAGTACAACTGAACAGGGAAGCGCGCCCTCCTCTAGGCAGAAGACAGAGGTGGAAGCAGCGCAGATTTTGGGTCACCCTGACTGCAGAGGCAGGTGATGATGGAAGTGTGAGGAGGAGCGGCAGGGCCAGGAATGTGAGGCAGGGGGTGGCAGAGGTGCGGAAAATGAGAGGTGAGGCCCTGGTGTGGGGGGCCTGAGAAGCAGCTGTCCCGCGGCTTCAAGTCCTCTGTCCAGAGCCTGGGCAGGCACCCATCCACCCTTCATTTCCCGGGCGCTGGGGGCCAGTGTTGGTGGAAACGTGGGGCTAGGCTCTCTGATTCATTCATTCTCAGTCGCGGGAACCTCAGACCTGCTGTGCTCAGAGGAGAGAGTAGCTGAGAATCAAGAGTGAGCCTGGCTGATTGTGCTTGGTGGCTCGTGTCAAGAAGGGGCTAAGGGAGGTGGGTCCCCTCCTCCTGCTCCCCTACGTGCGCTGCTCCCCCAGCCTGCTGCTAGCCTGGAAATAGCTCTGTTTATTTTCCTCCGGAGAATGACTCCACCCTGCTCAGCTTTCTCTTTCTCTTCCTCTATGCTCCTAGTCTTAGGAGGGTCAAAATTTTAAAAATTAAAAATTATAATGTTGAGCGCACGACAGTTTGCGAGCTGCCAGGTTTGCACTTAGGAAAAATTTTTTCTCTCTCTCTATTTTTTCTAATGTGAGAGTATAAAAGCAGTGGCATTGCTACTTTTGGGATTTTTTATTTTCACATAGATATCTTTAAAGGACCTGGTGTTGAGAAATTTGAACCCACAGCCTTAGTAGCACCGAAAACGCAGAGTTACTTTGAACTTCCTGAGTGTCAAGGAGGACATGAGCGAAATGCCCAACAAACTCATATTTTATTGAATTCTGTGCAGCTGGATTCTCCATTTGCCTAGTTGTAGACCCATTTGTGGAATAGAATTCACCACTACCTCATCCACATAGCATTTTAACTCTAATAAGCAAATGTGATCTCAGTTTGTTTGAACATTATCGTATTTATGAGAGAGAAGTCATTTCACCTAAGAAACTAATTGAATTGTTAACACCATAGAAATACCTCCAGAAAAGGATGGTGGCATGAGGCAGAGGTTTGGGGGTGGGGTGGAAATCAACTGCAAAATAACAGATGGAGAAATTCCTTTAGAAGTCATTCCATAACATGAAAGCAAATACTTCAGAGCAAGTTTTCATTGGACAAAATAGGGGAACAACCCATCTTCAGCACTTCAACTCATGACTTCCAGATAGACCCAAACAGAAAGAACTGGGTACCCACCAGCAAACATGAAATTATTGGTTCTTATTTCTATCACAGCACAAGAAATGTGTATAGTATAATCAGTTTAGATGGCTCAAAAGCAATAATAAATAGCACCATCTCCCCAAATATGACATTTACTAAAACATCTCAGAAGTTTGGCCAATGGACAGATAGCCGGGCCAACACTTTATGGACTGGGATTCTCCTTTGAGAATCATCTCTCAAAATTTGCAGCAAAGTTTCAGGAATTTAAAGAAACTGCTCAACTAGCAAAGGAAAAGCCACAAGAAAAGATGGAACTTACTATTACACTTTCACAGGAATCAGCAGGAGGGTATTTTCCGTTTGCTTTAACACCAAAGTATCAATGGGACAGTCAAAGAATATGTGACATGTCATGGAACTCAGAACCAAGGGCTGAACCAACTCAGAATGCATTGCCATTTGCACATAGTTCAGCAACCATGAAACATTGGGAGTGTGAACTGGCTACCCCTAAAGGAAATAAGGCCAAACTCACTGCAGTCCTGTTGGAGTCCACTGTCAATGTGAAAAAATAGAAACAGCAACTTGCTGCCAATCATGCACAAGCCAGTGACTGATCTTGATTGTGTTATTAGTAAAGCAAATGCTGTGCATACCTATAGAGCAGAATTAAATCAGACAGCGCAAGAACTGGAAGAGACACTGAAAGCAAAGGTAAAGGAAATAGAAAAACTAATACAAGAAATTGATAATACCAGAAAGTTATAAGAACAAAGGGTCTCTGACTCAAAAACTACAGGTAGTAGAAATTCAGAACAAAGACCTGGAGGGAGAACTGTCTGACTTAGAGCATCATCTGGAGAAAAATCAAAATGAACAAGAAGCTTTCTGCAGTAATCTGAAAACACTTGTAGAAATTCTTGATGGAAAAATATTCAAACAGTATTATGAGATAACTTGGATAAGCTACAAGAATGCAGTTGACAAAAATGAAATTTCAGTGCCAATTGATTAAAAGATACACTGTCTTCATAGGAAATATTTGGGCTCTGTGTCAAGATTGTACAAAACATTTGAACTCAGGAGGAGCATCTTTTGAAAATTGAAATAGTATATTTTAGTGTAAAATTTAGAATTCAGTTTGTAGCTATTTAGGGGAGGGGAAAGAGATGAAAATCTTAAACTACAAATTACTTCCTTGAATATTATGGACCGTAGTTAAGTAGAAAGTTATAAACAGACATTTAATACAATCTTTTTTTTCTTATATTAGCCAGTTGAAGAATTAGCAATGTCTGAATTACATCCTTTTTTTGTGTTCAAGACAGTGAAGTTTATCTGCCTTTTAACTTAATTTAGTTTTGATATCTAAGAGCTGTGTTTTGTGCAAAAACTTAGTGATGACAGTCCTGTTTTTTATTATAATCTGAATAATTTCTCAGGATACTTTGCACTGCTGGGAAGAAGTGCCATTACCAATTAATTCTTCCCAGAGGTGAGAAAAAGCCACATCTTTAGTGGAAACACACTTACTATAAGTGTGTGTATAGAGTGCTTTCCTTTTTTGGGTTGGAAGATATATCCTTCTGGTGACCACTATGCTGCCCTCTGGTGTTCTCTAATCTTGTCCACTGTGTAGTTTACTTTTCCATATGTATTCCACGTATTTATGAGATGATATTGTCTCCCATTTTATTATACATTTTAAAGCCAACTAATGAAGGCAGCTGAGTTTCTCAGAAACTTTTCTTTTCAAATTTCTATTAAATTTGGCACACACTACTGAAATACAGCAGCCCATCATTGGTATCTTCTCACAGTATTAAGTATAATTACAGAAAATGCAGTTACGCTTGTTCATATACTTTGCAAGAAATCTTTTCTGAATGATCAATGCATTTCAATTTAGGAATACTAATGATTCTTGGGGAACTGTTTACTATAGATAATTTGAAGGCATGTAGCTATTTAAAAGGGAGCCATTTACATCACACAGCTGGTAAGAGGACTGGATCTAAATTGTGGTCCTGGAGATGGAGATGTGTACTCCCTGGATCTTCACACTCAACCACATCTTTATTCAAATCTCACAAGGTGATATTCTGAACTGTTAACTAGGCATTTCCAAACCAGAATTAAATTCAATGAGCTATTCTCAGTGAATAGATTTTAATGTTGTTTGATGTGATTTTAAAAGACTTCCAGCAAACATATATTTCTTTAGAAATTATTTTAAACATAAGTGAGTGTTATCTACTATGCTTATAGAATAGGAATTGTAGCAAAGTATATTTTTTCTTGCTGTACATTGCCTGTGATGTTGACGAGGGGTCTATTTAAGAAGTGTATGCTTGAATATCTGACTCTATGGAGTCTATGAATGCATTAATTTTTTTGTTTGAACCCAAAAATGGTTGAATTTTTAAGTACAAAATTAAGTTTATTAATCAATTTGTAACCATATTTTTCACTCAGTTATTCAACACTAGCCAATTTTGTTTTATATGTATATGTTTGTATGTAAATACATATTAATTTATATTAAAGTAAAAAATGGTTTGTTTCTTTAAAGTTAGTTTCTAAAGTGAGTTTTCATGTTTCTCTGAAAAGTTAAATGAGATACTCAGTCATCTTGTACTACACATGTTATAACATAACATCATGAAAGTTACTTCCCTCTATTTTAGGATTTTTTTCTCATTTATTATAGGGACAATAATTTAGGTACATGTTCATGCTCAGAGCTGAGATAGTTCTTTGATAAATCAGGTAATAAAATGTACTCAACTGATGGATCTTAACATTTTTAAAAATGTATTATGTTAACTAGTTTTCCTTAATATGTTAGCTAAAGTTTTTAAAGAAAAGGATGAACTCAGGGCTTCAATTTCCCAGCACAAGTGCCTTATGAATGACATGAAAGTTTCTGTGTGCCCTGACAGAAATTATTTCTTTTAGGCACAGAGTTGAGAGTTTTGAAAACAAGATGAAAACTCTTATCATGCAGGGTGTCTGCTGTTAAGGGGAAGGCATATATTGGGAAGGAATGGGACCCAGAAAATTGGAATGGGAACATGTATGCTGACCAGGATGATGATGAGACCTTTGAACCATTAAATTCTATTGAATCTTCTTTGCCATATAAACCTGTAATGATCTGACCTGAGGAACCATCAATCCAATCTCTATCTGAGGTAATTAAATATATTTTGCCAGATAAAAATAATGGAGTCCTCTGAAGTAGTTGACTTGCAAGACATTGTTGATTTCTTTCATGACCCACCCCCACATTTCTTCAGTCCCAACCTCATAACTAGATTGAAGTCCCAAGAGGCCCAGAAAGGTGAGGTACAAGTGTGACCCATGAAGAGGTGTACTATGTGCCAAAAGGATGAAATGATTTTTCCAATTTTCTTTTGTACAGAAAGAAAACTGGGTAATATGTGGGAATAGATATTAAGCATGTGGAGTAATGGTAGAAGAAACATAATGTTGGATCAGGCTGGATTTATTGATATGTGCTCCTCATACCTCTGAATGATCAGGAGGAGAACAAAGTTACTGTACTAAATAGGGTGATTGATCCTGATTACCATGGGGACAGTGGACTGCTACTACACAATGGGGATAAAGAAGTATGCCTTGTGTACAAGAGATCCCTTAGGGCATCTCTTAGTACTACCAGGCCTTCTAATTAAAGTGATTGGAAAACAGTCCATACAGGCAATACTATTAATAACCTAGACCTTTAAGGAATGAGATCTTGGTTGCCTCCCCAAAAACCAACTATATCCACCTGAGATGCTTGCTGAGTGTAAAGGGAATATGAAATTTGTAGCAGAAGAAGGTAGTTACCAACTATGACCATGTGATCATTTATAGAAATGAAGACTGTACTGTTTATGAATATGTCTTCCTTAGTCTCTAAAAAACAATGTTTCTATATACATACATACATAAAGCAATTATTTCTGTTTTCTTCCCTTTCTTATCCCTTTATTATATAACAGACATTGTATTAACTTTAAGTCATAGTATTTAAGTTACAAGCTATCATGGAAAAGAGTGAATATCACCCAAGGACTTGCATTGTTTTCTGGGGAAAAGGTTAGTGTTTTCAGTTGTATGTAGGTCAACTGTATTATGTTAGGTGGAAGGAAGACTTTGTTATGGCCTTTATTTGGCAGTGAATGTGGTTTGAGGAGATGTTTATGGCTGCCAAGTTTACAAGGGGTACACTGTGATGGTTATTTTCATATATCATTTTACTAGGTTATTGTGAGCAATTGTTTGGCCAAGTGAGATCTGGACAGATTGTTACTGTCAGGGTATTTCATAGATGGATTTGCATTTATAGCCAGTTGATTATATCTACAACTGATGGTGTCTATAATCAGTAAAGGTCTAAATAAAACTCTAGAGCAGAGAGAGAAGCTAATCAACTGAATAAACCCATCAAGATAAAAAGATTATGCGAGGGCAACAAAAAATTACAAACCATACTAAGAAATAGGAAGATATAGACCAGTCCAATGAACAAACTAAAACCAGAAAGAGATGTAGACCATTGAACAACTAATGAAATCTGTCCAAAGAAATACCATGGTCCAACTTAATGAAGATTAGGAAGAGACTAAAGATATTACAAATACACTGTGAGAAAATACTGAAGAAATTGTAAACATACCTAAAAAGATAACAGATATGATGTGGATGAATGGCACAATCCAAGAAATCAAAGGAAACTGGAATTTCATAATAGCAGATTTGAACAGGCAGAAGAAAGAATTAGTGATGTGGAAGACAGTACATCTGAAATCAAACAGATTGTAGAACAGATAGATAAAAAGAGAGAAAAAATCCAGCAGAGATTTAGGGATTTAAATGAAAACACAAAATGCACAAATATATGCATTTTAGGCCTTCCAGAAGGAGAAGAGAAGGGAAAGAGAACAGAAGGAGTGTTGAAGGAAATAATGGCTGAAAATTTCCCAGCCCTTTTGAAGGAGATGTACGTACATGTCCAGAAGGCACAGCACACCTCAAACAGTATACTTGTCAAAATGTCCAATCCTCAAGGCGAAGAGAAAATACTCAAGGCAGCAAGAGAAAAGAGAATCACAGTTTCTTATAATACACTCTAATGATACTTTTTATTCCTGTGGAGTCAGTCATAATATTTCCCCCTTTCATTTTTGATTTTATTTATTTACATCTTCTCTCTTTTTTTTCTTTGTTAGTCTAGTTAGTTGTTTGTAAATTTAATTGATCTCAAGAACCAGCTATTTGTTTTGTTGATTTTCTTAATTTTTGGTTCTCAATTTTATTTATTTCTGCTGTAATCTTTGTTTAATTCTGCTTGCTTTGGGGTTGGTTTACTGTTCTTCTAGCTCCTCCAGGTTTCTTCTTTTTTTAATGTAGGAATTCAAGAGATATAAATTTTCCTCACATCACTGCTTTTACTGTAATCTATACATTTTGATATGTTGTGCTCTCATTTTCATTCATTTCAATATATTTATTAATTTCTCTTACAATTTATTCTTTGATCCACTGATTGTTTAGCCTTCACACATTTGCAAATTTCCCCTTTCCAATGTACAATTGAGTTCCAGCTTCATTCCATTATGCTCTGAGAAAGTGCTTTGTACAATTGCAATCTTTTTATATTTATTGAGACCTACTTTGTTACCCAAAATGTAGTCTAACTTGGAGTAAGGTTAATGATCACTTGAGAAGAATGTATAACTCACCGATTTGAGATGCACCATTCTGTATATGTCTGTTAGGTCTAGCGCATTTATCATAATGTTCAAGTCCCTGTTTCCCTGTTGATCTTCTATCTAGTTCTGTCTAATACATGAGTAGTTAATGAAGCCTTCAACTATTATTGTAAGATGTCTCTTTCTCTCTTCAGTTTTGCCAGAATTTGCCTCATGTATTTTGTGGGCACCCTGGTTAGGTGCATAGATATTTATGACTGTTACTTCTTCTTGGTGGATTGTGCCTTTTATATATATAGTGGCCTTCTTCATCTCTTATAAATTTTTCATTTAAAGTCTATTTTATCCAATATTATTATAGATATCCCTGCTCTTTTTGGTTACAGTTTGCATGGAATATCTTTTTCAAACCTTTCACTTTCAACCTACTTGTATCCCTGAATCTAAGGTGAGTATCTTGTAAATAGCATATGGATGGCTTGTGTTTTTTTTTTTTTTAATCCATTCTATCAGTCTATATCTTATTATTGTGGAGATTAATCCATTCACATTCAATGTTACAGTAAATGCATCATTTACTTCCAACATTTTATTCTTTGTTTTTCATATGTCCTGTCTTATTTTTGTCTGTCTTTTTATTCTTTTTGTTATCCTTTCTGCTATTCTTGCTTTCTGCACTCTCCTCCAAGCCTCTTTCTCCCGTCTTTATCTTTCAAGCTGTAAGGTTCTCTTTAATACTTTCTGGAAATGTGGGTTCTTTTAAAAGAATTCTCTTAATTTATATTTATTTGTGACTATTTCAAATTTACTCTCATATTTGAAAGACAATTTTGTTGGATAAAGCATTCTTGGCTGGCAATTTTTCTCTTTCTGTATCCTAATTATATCATACCACTGTCTTCTTGCATCCATGTTTTCTGGTGAGATATTTTCACTAAGTCTTACTGGGCATCCATTATATGTGATGGTTTGCTTCTCCCCTGCTATTCTCAGAATTTTCTCTTTTTCTTTGAATTTGACATTCTGAGTAGTAAGTTCCTTGGAATAGGTCTATTCAGATTTATTCTGATTGGGGTAAGCTGTACTTCTTTGACATGTAAATTTATTTTTCATGAGAGTTGTGAAATTTTCAGTCATTTTTTCCTCAATTACTCTTCTGCCCCTTTTACCTTCTCTTCTCCTTCTGGAACTCCCATGCCATGAATGTTTTTACACTCTGTGCTGTCTTTCAACTCCCTGAGTCCCTGCTCAATTTCCCCCCCTTTTTTTCTCTCTCTGTTCTCCCTCTTCAATTTCAGCTATTCTGTCTTTGGCATCACTTATTCTTTCTTCCATCATTTTTAGTCTGCATTTTTATGACTCTTAGGTATTTTGGATCTCACCTATGTTGTCTTTAATTCCCATAAGCTCTGCTATTTTTCTATTCAGGTTTTCAATTTCTCTTTCTTTGCTTTGTGTCCTTTTGATGTCCTTTATCTCTTTAGTCATATTTTGTTTCAACTCCTTGATTTGATTTAGGAGATTTGTATGAGCCCCAATGATTACTTTTCTCAAATCCTGTTCTACATCTAGGGCTTTGATATATTCCGTTGCTTGGGCCATATCTTCCATTTCTTAGTATGTTTTGTGATTTTTTGCTGATGTCTAGGCATCTTATTATGATCGTGAATTTACTCTGATCTCAATTTCTCTTTTCTGCTTAGGGATTTAGTGGCAGGAGGCTGTCGGTTACTGCCATTCTTAGATTTTTGGTTCAAATTGTTCTAGTTATTTAGCATTATCCCTATTTAGTTGCTCAGATCTGAGCCATCTTCCCAGAAATGGGTTGCAGTCCCATTTCCAAGGGCTTTGAGGAGAGAGGCTGTAAAGGCCCTAGAAAGCCTTTCTTATTTATTTTCTTTACATTTTCTTTCATGCACTTCCTTTGTCCACCAGAAGATGGTGGGCTTTGGCAGCTTTCTTAATTTGAATCCAGTGAGAATGTTTTTTGAGAGTTTTCCCTTGGAGATGCTTTTCCTTTGACCTCTCTTTCCTGGGTAGTGTTCTGCCTTCCTTTGGTGCCTTATACCCTAGAACATTTTTCCAGGACACTTCTATCTGTCCAAGGAGAAAAGTGAGTCTTGCAACTCTCTAATCCTCCATCTTCCCAGAAGTTCTTCAGAGAGTAATTTTAGCCTTGTAATTTTGAAGTATAGGAGTTTTTTGGTAACAAACTTTATTTTTTACAGAATTTTTAGATTTACATTTACAGAAAAATTATAGGAAACATATAGGGAATTCCCATATAAAACACCCACACTCTCAAACATACAGTTTTTCCTATTATTAACATCTGAAATTATTGTCGTACATTTGTTACACTTGAACCAATATAGAAGCATTGCTACTAACCATGGCTATAGTTTACATTATGTTTTACATTATGTGCTGTATAGTTCCACAGACCTTTACAAATGCATGCTGTCATGTGTCCATCATTACAGTATAACACAGAAAAAATATCACAAACTCAAATATGTCCTTCTTACCACCCATTCATACCTCCACTTCCTTACTGAACCCCTGGCAACCAGTTTTTATATCAATATTACATGTTCTTCCATTAATGTGAGATAATAACTACAATAACAATAAATCTCTTTGGTCTGCACTTACACTTCTTTATGTTTGTTTACTCTTCAATCCTGAGGGAATTGGGAATATGCATTCTGAATGCTGGAGGCTGAGTGAGGACTTAGATATCATGGGGGCAGCTGGAAGGAATTATTTTCTTGTAGTTGTAGAAATTCCTTGTTTTTTTTATTTTTGTTTGTTTGTTTGTTTGTTTCAATGGGAGTTGTCCATCATCATTGTTTTGGTGGTTTTCCAGGGCAAGCCAGGAGAATTAGAAAGTAGGAATTGGCCACTAATCTGCTGGGATTCAAGGCTCAACTGGCATATGAATAAACCAAAAGACTTAAGCTCTAAGAGATATATTTAATGCATATATTGGAATTATAGGTTCAAATAAAAGGAGTAGAAGAATCATAATCAGGGGAATTATAAATGAGTATAACTATGTTCTATTGGGAAAATAAATTTTAATATATTCCCAAATAAGGTCCACTGAAGGGATATTGATTTCATGAGGCTGTGTGCCTTTCTTCTGGTGTTCAGACATTCTGAGTGCCCTCAGGAGCACTCTTGTTTAAGGCTTTGATTATTGTGGCTATTAGTGAAATCTGTCTTAGACCTGCACAAGTATAACCTCTGGAATGACCTCATGACTCACTTTGAAATCTCTTAGCCATAAATACTCTTTTTTATTTAATATTTCCCCTTTTGTCCAATGTTTTGTTTCCAAATGCATCATTGGTTAGTGCATAGTAATAATCCTTCAGTGCCAGGGAGATTCACTTCTGGGCATCATGTACCATATTGGGGTTAAAGTCTGTGTTTATTTGTTGAGTCTGGCTAAGATAAAGAGGATTATTTGAGTAACAAAGAGGATTTCAGGAGGTAACTCCTAGAAATTAATTATAATTAGGTTAAGTTACATTATTACGGGAATAAGCTTCATAAGTTCAAACCTTAATATTGAGGGCTTGGCATATAGGCCTATTTTTTTTTTTTTCTGAAGTGTGACTTATATATTCTAGAGACTTTTCCATTTTTTTTTTTTTTTTTTGAGAAATTAGCAGGGCTTCCCCAGGATGGAAGTTTTATATTTTGTTAGCTACTGTGTTGGCCTCTAACTATTGAGAAAACATAGCTATGACAACACCAAACCATTCATATCCCATAGAATTATGTTTTATGTGGATTTTCCCCATATATCATGCCACTATCAGCACCCTGTAGTTTTGACATTCCTTTGTTATAGATCCTGAAAGAACATCCTTATTTTTGTATTAACAGCAATCCCTGAGTACCCCAGAATTCATTGAATTATACAGTAACCCATTTTATCCTCTAGCTTTCTTTTTAGCTTCATGGGTGGGTCAGACTTCCCCTTTCCACTACATTCACATTAACATTTCAGTGCTTTTAATTACAATCATGCTACTGTGTCAACATAACCTCTATCCATTTCCAAACTTTTGTAGTCAGTTAATTCTGCCCAGATTATGCATCAGCTCATCAATCTCTACTCCCTTCCTTTCTTCTGGTAACCTATCTTCCAGACTCTATCTCCATGTGTCTGCTCACTATCCTTTGTTCATAGTGAGATCATGCAATATTTGTCCTTTTGAGTCTGACTTATTTCACTCAACATAAGGCCCTTGAGGTTCATCCATGTTGTCACATGTGTCAAAACTTCATTCCTTCTTACAGCTGAATAATATTCCACCTTGTATATTACCACATTTTGTTTATCCATTCATCTGTTGATGTACACCAGGCTTGCTTCCATCTTTTGGCAATTGGGAGTAATGTTGATATGAACATTGGTGTGTGTATACCTGTACCCCTGCTAAAAATTCTTCCGTGTATATATCTAGAAAAGGGATTGCCAGAACATGTGACAATTCTATACTTATCTTCCTGAGGAACCACCAAAATGTTTTCCACAGTTGATGCACAATTCTACATTCCCACTACTAGTGAATGAATTTTCTTATTTCTCCACATCCTCCCTAAAAAACTGGCAGTTTGATTTTTTTAAAAATACCAGCTAGTGTGGTAGATGTAAATAATATCTCATTGTAGTTTTGATGTGCATTTCCCTAATAACTAGTGATGTTGAGCATCTTTTCATGTGCTTTTTCATGGGCATCCATGTTTCCTTTTAGGAAAATTTTCTGATTAAGTCTCTTGCTCATTTTAAATTAAGATTTTTTGCCTTTTCATGTTGAGTTGTAAAGTTTCTTTATATATCATGGATGCTAGACCCTTACTGGATATGTGGTTCCCAAATATTTTCACCCATTGAGTAACTTTTTTTTTTTTTTTAAAGATTTTATTTATTTATTCATTTATCCCCCCCTTGCTGCTTGTGCTCGCTGGGTCAGCCAACCACGCCGTGCGGGCGGGCTTGCCCTCACCAGGAGGCCCCGGGAACCGAACCCGGGGCATCCCATATGGTAAACGGGAGCCCTACTGATTGAGCCACAGCCACTTCCCCCATTGAGTAACTTGACTTTTCACTTTCTTGACAGACTCCTTTGAAACACAACAGTTGTTTAATTTTGAGGAGGTTCCATTTATATACTTTTTCTTTCACTGCTTTCACATTGGTTTTAAGGTTCATAAAATCATTTCCTACCACAAGGTCTTGTAGATGCTTCCTACATTATCTTCTAGGAACTTTAAGCCCTGGCTGTTATATTTAGGTATTTGATCCATCTTGAGTTAACATTTGTATAGGGTGTGAGATAAAGTTCCTCTTTCATTCTTTTGGATATGGATATCCAGTTCTACCAGCACCATTTATTAAAGAGATCATTCTTTGTCAGATGACTGGAGTTGGCAGCCTTGTTGAATATCAGTTGGCTATAGATTCGTGGGTAGATTTCTGATCTCTCTATTTGTTTCCATTGATCAATATTTCTATCATTGTGCCAATACCATGTGGTTTTTGAACACTGTAGCTTTGTAGAACATTGTTTTTTTAAAAGATGTATTTATCTCTTCTCATGTTTGTACTTGCTGTCTTCTCTCGGTGTCTGCTTGTTGTGTGCTTTCTGTGTCTGCTGGTCTTCTTTAGGAGGCAACAGGAACCAAACCTGAGAACCCCCATGTGGGAAGGAGACACCCAATCACTTGAGCCACATCTGCTCCCTGATTGTTGTGTCTCTCATTGTGTCTCCTTGTTGTGTCTCCTCATTGCATTATCTTCTTGCATCATGTCATTGTGTCAGCTTGCTGCTCTAGCCCATCATGCCAGTACATCATGTCAGCTTACTGTCTTGCTTTTCTTTTTAGGAGGTACTGGGAAGTAAACCTGGGACCTCCCATGTGGAAGGCAGGCACCTAAATGCTTAAGCCCCATACAATTCCCCTTTAGAATGTTTTAAAGTCTAGTAGTGTGAGTCTTGAAACTTCATTTATCTTTTTCAAGATGTTTTTGTCTGCTTGGGGCCCTTTACCCTTTCAAAAGAAATTGATAATTGGCTTTCTTATTTCTGTAAAAATGCTGTTGGGATTTTTATTGGGATTGCATGGAATTTGTAAATCAATTTAAATAGAATTGGCATCTTAATCATGTTTAGTCTTTCAATCTATGAACATAGAATACTTTTCATTTATTGAACTCTTCTTTGATTTTTTTGTTTGTTCATTTGACTGAGCAATATCTTCCTGTTTCTTAATATGGATTGCAGTTTTTTTGTTAATGTCTAGACATCTGTTTATCTTGATGGGTTTATTCTGTTGGTCAGTTTCTCTTTCTTGCTTAGGTTTTTCTTTTTGTCTGGTTTTATGTTAAGTTTCTTGGATGAGATCTGTGACAGAGAAAAGTCCTAAGGTAAAAACAGAAAAAAAAAATCCAAATAAAGCATGGAATTTAGTTGAAAATGATATCTCAATATTGCTTTATTAATTGTGATGAATATACCATAGTAATTTAAGGTATTAATAATAAGGAATGCTGGATGTCTGGTATGTGGGAATTCTTTGTACTATCTTTGCAACTTTTCTGTAAATATGAAAATATTAAAATAAAAATTTATTTGAATACAAAAATTAAGTTCAATATATGGATACAGGAATGGATTCATGGATTGTCATGTAATAAAACAAGTATAGTAAAATGTTATTGGTAAAATCTAGGTGGTGGCTATACAATTATTCAATGAAAAGATCCTTAAACTTTGATGCATTTGAAAATGTTCATTACAAAACGACAAAGTATGTTAATGTAATTTAAAATATTAGTCTTAGAACTCTTTTCTTTGTTATACAAGATTTCTTTATTATTTACTGGCATTATTACATATACAAAATTCAAAAAATAATTGTATTTATTACTGATATCTATTCTGGCCATTGTCATATCATAACATTATTATTACTGAAAATAATTTTTTCATAAAGAAGTATGGTTCAAAGTTAAAAAAAAAAAAAGCCAATGAACCACTACTGAATTTTGTGTTAATAATGACCCCCAAAATTTTGAAGGCCTTTATTAGCACTAATTGTTTTTCTGTCAATTCTTTGGGATTTTCTATATATAGGATCATGCCATCTGGGAATAGAGATAGTTTTACTTCTTCCTTTCAAATTTGGATGACTTTTATTTCTTTTAGTTTTTCTAATTTCCCTTGCTAGAACTTCCTGTACAATGTTGAAGAGTACTGGTGAAAGCAGATATGGTTGTCTTGAACCCAAAATTAGGGGGAAACTTTCAGTCTTTCAGCAATGACTTCAAATAATATTGCTTGATTTTCTTATGCTGAACCATCAATATATTTCTGGGAAAAGTCCTCTTTAGTCATGGTGAATAATCCTATTAATAACCTGGTGAATTCAGTTTGCCAGTAATTTGTGGAGATTTGCATTTTTTTGTTCTTGTTGTTCATAAGGGTAATAAATTTTCTTTTCCTATTCTATCTTTACCTAACTTTGGTAACAGGTAAAGCTAGCCTCATAGAATAAATTAGGGATTGCTTTCTTCTCTTCATATTTTTGGAAGAATTTGAGAAGAGTTGGTAATTCTTCTTTGAATATTTAGTAGAATTAATCAATAAATCCATCTGGTCTTGGGCATTTGTTCTTACTATTGAGTCAATCTCTTTACTTCTTACAGATCTGTTAAGATTTTCTATTCTTCTTGAGTCACTTTGAGGTATTTGTGTGTTTCAAGAAATATGTCCATTTCACCTAGATTATCTAATTTGTTGGCATACAATTGTTCATATTACTTTGTAATTGTTCACATTACTTGGTAATCCTCTTTATTTCTATAAGATCAGTTGTAATGTCCACAATTTAAATTTTGCTTTCAGTTATTTGCATCAGAGATTAAGAAGACCAAGCTTATTTTCCAGAATATCTCTCCTGACCAAGTTACAATGGTTTCTAATAACTCATCTCTTTACATTCTTCTCAATTGTAGTTTTAAAATAATCCCATTATGTATGCAAGTATGCTTCTTCAGTTTTCATAATCTATTAAATTATTTCATTTGTAAACTCATTTGACACAAATTGCCGTGTGTCTACCATAGATGAGGCATTAGGGGAAATAGTGGGGATGTATTTATCAGCAAATCAGTAATGGTGGTGACAAAAATCTGTTTTTCTTTTTCTAGATCAAGCTTCCAGCCTTAGTCCTTACATGCCACTACTTGCTCCCTCCCTTCTCCCTGACAACCTTGAAACCAATCTTGCAACTTCAGGTCTGCAGAGAAAAGCAACTTTGACTGAAGGGGAGAAAAGGGAAAAAGACAACCTCAGATTCTAGCTATACTAAATATCAAATTCACCCTGACATCTCTCTTTTCTCTTCCTCTCACCCCTGCTATCCAGAAGCCTGAGAGGTTCCTAACTGGGTAATTCCTTATATTTCTCTTCACTCCTATTCCTTACAGATACCAGGTGGCCTAATTACTGCAAAGGAAATCATTCCAAATGAAGTGTTGCTAATCTCAAGCTCAGAAAATCCCTCAAACTTTTCTGTGGAACTAAAACTTCCTAAGCACAACCTCAATAAATGCCACATCCATCCCAGTGATCAACTTCCCTTACTATCTTCCATTGCTTTTTCCTCCAAAATTTTAATAGCTTATTGTCGCTGTTTCAGTGAAGTTGAGTTTTACTCTCTCTCCCCTGCTGTAGCAGCCCCTGGAAAAAACTCATCCTTGGCTGTTTAATATTATCTGGTGCAGTTTTTGTCTTTGCCAGTCCCTGATTGTTTGATTAATCAATCATACCAATAAACATCTCACATTATGAAAAGATTTATGAAGAATATTAAACTATACTATAAAAAGAGTAAAGGCAACTAGGGATACTAATTTAAGATTCAGGGATTAGGGAATGCCTTTCTGGGGTAATGAATGGTGGTATAAGTGGTAGAAGGAAATCTAGATATTTGTTTAATCTTTTGGTGACTAAAATGAAAGAATTGATTCACAAATGTGCAGATGGAGAGAGATGGAAGGTAATATAAATCTTTCTCTCAGATACTGTTGGAATGTTTTCTCTCATATAGTTTTACAAAAACACCTCTATTAGTCTATCTATGGAATTATGTGTATAGGTGTTTGATGCTTAGATGCAGATACTTCCTTACCTGACAGAATCATAGGAATATGGACTACTTTTAGCTCTGTGGCACTCAATGCTATCTGTCCTCTCCCCTCACCTCTACCCCTATGGCTCAGGAGAGAGCTCTTAAGATCCTGTGAGGAATGTTGTGGTTTTGTTTTCTGCAAGGCAAAAATCTCTGTATTATTATCAAACTAGGGTCAGGTAGAAATGCCCCTTCTGCAGGCCCAAAGTGTTTAGAAGAAATCTGGGCTTCAAGTATTTTTAAGAACATTAATGCATATGCCTTTTTCTATAGTCACAGGATCTCATTCATTCCAAAATAATGCCATTCCTTTGACAAGACCCACTTGCTGGGTTGAGGATTCTTCCTTCATTGGTGTTTTACTCCCTTTTCATTTAAGCTCTGAGCCTGATCTTCAAGTTGTCTGCTGTCTGGTTCCAAGACATGAGAGTCATATTATGTACCAACAAGGAGGTTCTCTGACTTTTCACTTAGCATTAAATTAGTGATACTTGGTCTTTTATTGTCTTTATTTACATTTCATTGATAGTAACCAGCAAAAGCCATCCCATTGTCCTTAAATGACTACTTCCCTGACCTTATGAGATGCCTGAAATATTGCACCCTGCTGTCTATCCTCTTCCAGTAAAGCAGGGGTAAGAGTTTTTATAATTGCACTACTACTGGGCCAGGGACCCTCAGTTTTGGACCTACCACTAGTTAGAAGATTCTCATTCAAAGACAGTGGCAGATGACTCAGCTCCAAGATCACATTTTAGAGTCTTTTTCATAAAAGGATCCCACTTCTTTACAAACTTTGTAGGTCAGATTCCTTGAGACCCTCATACTCTGAGGTATGGCTGTAGTTTACTGGGGAAGGCTTTCAGGAAGGGTCAGTGAGGAAACCAGATTGGGGAAAAAGTTCAACTGCAGATCACTTGTGACAATGGACTCAGATGATCCCACAGGAAGTGTGATGATTAAGTTTCATGTATCAACTTGACTAGGTTATGGTGCACATTTATTTGGTCAAGAAAGCACTGGCCTGATTGGTTCTAGGAGGTTATTTTGTGGAATTAAACCATTAGCTTATTGCATCTATAGCTGATTTCATCTACTTCAACAAAAGAGAATGCCTTCAGTAATGAGAGAAATCTCATATAATCAGTTGAAGGCCTTAAAAGTAGAAATGTTGATTTCAGCATCCAGGGAAAAGAATTTCTATGTCTACTTCAGCCCACCAGATTCTCCTGGGGCATTCAACAGCACCTTCACCAGAGTTTTCTTCTCTTGGCTCTTTTTCTCTGGAGAACATTTAATAACACAGGGAGCTCTGGAGCTGGCATGGCCCTTCAAAGATAACCTGAATTGAGAATGTGCTTTCTACCTTTGCATCACCTGGTTACTAGATGTATGCTGTCCCTAGGGAGTGGGTATAAATTTGGGCTTCCTTTACCCAAAATACCTAGTGGGTCACCAAGAGCCATCCTAATCCATAGCGTGGCTCCCTTTCACCTCCCCAAGGCAATTACTGTGGAGGAAATCAACTGTGAGCTGATACTTCCAGAATCTGATGGAATGAGGGCATTGATCAAGAATCCACTACAGATAGCTTGTCCAGGAGCACTGGAACTAACAGCCTAAAACATGAGATTTTCAGAGCTGAAAATGGAGCTGTACAAATCAGGATGTTTGTTACCTTGAATGCTCTGGCCTTAACATACTATAGGGAGTTACAAATTTCCCAAGTACAATTTTATTGGTAATTTTGAATATAAATCAGTAGAATGTGTATCACTAGTTAAGATGCGGGGCAACTGGGTGAACATTCAAAGAACTTAAATGTTCTAAAGGCTACTAGAATATTTTTACTCTTCAGCAGGTGAGTCATTGAACGAGAATATTAACATCTCTTAAGTCATGGCCCCAACAACAAAAAAGAGAACGAGCTCAAATAAGACCACTGCAAAGAAAGTAAAGGATCATATCAAGTACCAAACGTCATAGACATCAGGTTGACTAGCAAGAGGAGCAGAATCACCTGGGGACCTTAGCAAATATAAAATCCCTTTAGCAGAAATACTGACTTAGCATTTCTGGGGGGGGGGGGGCAGGACACCACTGGGAGCTGGCTTTTTGACAGGGTCCAAAAGGGCTTCGTATGCAAGTGACACCAGACCACACTATGGAAGATACTGCACTGTTTCTGTAATCCACCTTTTCTTTTAATCCATTAAGTAGCACCAATTATGTATTTGAATTTCTAGCCATCCTGATTACCTGGTAAATTACAGAAAATCCAGTTTAATTTGAGTTTATTATAAGAAATGAATATTTTTTAAAACTATGTCCCAGGGGGACATATAATAATATAAAAATAATATAATCAAATTATAATTTTATCAACTAGTATAACAATGTTATTTAATAATAATATAAAACAATATATGATGTTTTACTATAATAAATTATAATATTTTAAATATAATATTATAAAATAAATTACCCATTGTTTATCTGAAGTTCAAATTTAAATGGGCATCCCCTATTTTTACTTGCTATGTCTGGTAATCTTCCTGTCAAGGGAATTTTCAATCATATGGAAAAATGGAAAGAAAAGCAGAATAAACCTATATTTCATCATCACCCTTCTTTGGAGAATTATCAACATTTTGAACCAATTAACTTCAATTTAAGTGTTTTGTCTACCGTGCTCCATACTGTGGGGGAAATAGAAAAAAATTGTATTGTTCCCTTAGTTAGCTTACCACCACCTTTGGGGAATAAGGTAAACATTCATGAAACAAGTAGTGAAGAATTACATGCCAATGTCTGTGATCCTGACTGCATGTTTTACAGAAGTCTCCAGAAGGGAGAGCCAGTTTTGACTTGGGTGATCCTGGATGAGTTGAGGCAGGAGTGGAGATTGTATTGGGTCTAGTAAAATCTATATAACAAAAGAAGAGATGATCAGCCTTTCCAGATAGAATAGCCATCATAGCTAGGTTTGATTCATACTGGATCTATAAAAGTCTCTGCATTTGAAAGCACTCACCCATTATGCTTCACATTGCAATCCTCAGGGCTTAGAGCAGTGTCCCTCATCTGACCAGTACACATCAAGCATGGCTACAAATTGTATAATCAGGATAGGTGGGCTCTTGAACTAGTAAGTGTGATGGCTTTTCAACCTTCTTGATGTGACTCATTAGTTAACCTCTAGAATATGTTGCTTATGATATCAATGGAACAGTAACTATTTCCCTGATTGAAAGTAGAACTGGAGTGAAATCTAATTGATAAAAGAAAAAAATTATGTTCAGTTAGCCATCTTTAAACCAATGCTTATGAAAAGACATGGGTACTTGAATCTATATGTGCATGTGAAATAATTAAGAAAAATAAAGAATTGTGAATACCTCAATGCTAAAATTGCATTGAACATTTAAAATGGTCTATTTTTCTAAGTGAGTGGCAGTAACAAAATATAGAGTATTATGCACTCACTTTTTCATTCCTCTCAATTATAATTGCATCTTGACGTACTCAGGATACAAACTTTAAAAAGTATCTCCTTGACATATCATATGGATACAGATCAAGAAACATCAAATGAACATTATATCTCCAGATGACCCCTTCATTCTCACTTTTAGTCACCTCTTCCCACTCCCAAGGTTAACAATTATCTTGATTTATATTGCATAGAATAGATTAGTCTAGTTTTGTAATTTATATATATATATAGTGTCATGCAGTGTGCACTGAAGTAATGATAATTTTTAAATAACTTTTTATTGTTTATGTGATATACACTGAGCATTAAAATTGGTAAATACATCTTAATTTTTAATTAGTTTTTAGATTGTACATATGTCTCTATGCAACTTATTTGATGGAGTTTATAAGCTGTTTAGAGGTCTTGCATAAAAAGAAAAGTTCCCATTATTTTGTGAGATTTCTATTAATCATATTATTCTCACCATTTTATTATTTTTATTATTTATCCACTTCTTCAAAACTTAATTCTTAGACTTCTCCAGGTGCCTTACAATCTTTACCACATCTACAGTAAGAATAGAAATATAAGTTTAAGACACATGTTGGTTTTCCAGCTGGTGTGCTTATGGGAGCTGGTGACCATTAGGTAAATATTTGTGGTTGCCAGCTCTGCTTCTGTAAGAACAGCTGTCATCTTTCAGAACCATATTCTTGGACCTGCTCTCAAGAATGATTTGCATCCAAGATTAGAGGTGAAGAGCCTACATTTTATTGTTTACATTCACCCCATTATGAGCATAAATCTAATAAAAAAACTGTCCATCCATCTCATAACCTCCAAGTAAGTACAGTAATCTCTATCCATGGCAAGACACCATGTGGATTAGTGGTTTAAATACCAGGCTTACTCAAAGGTTACTGTCACTTATGTTTATAGAGCATAACATCGGAACACTGTGCCCTGAACAAGATCCAACATTGCCCTGAGATAGACATTTTTATTTATTTTTAAAGAGGCTTTAGATTACATAAATGTTACAAAAAAAAATAAGGGATTCCTCTACACTCCACCACTTCTCTTACCCACACTTTCCTCCACTAACAATACCTTTCATTAGTGTGGTATATTTGTTACAATTGATGAACACATATTGAAGCATTACCACCAATCATGGTTTATAGTTTACATTATGGTTTACACCTCACATCACACAATTTTATAGGTTTTGACTAAATGAATAATGGCCTGTATCTGTCATTACAACATCATGCAGAACAATTCCAATGTCCAAAAAATGCCCCAGGTTAACACCTATTCTTCCTTCTCCCTCCCCTCAGAACCTCTATTGATCATTGTCTTTGTATCAAAGATACAACTTCTTCCACTACTAGAATAATGCTAGGTCTACTTTGGCCCATAGTTACATTCCCCCCTTATGTGTGTTCATTCCTAATTTTGAGGATTTGGGGATGGTTATGCTCACTCTGCTTCTCATTCAGATGGGGCTTAGATCTCATGGACAGATGAATGTTAGTGTCTTGCTTAAAGTCATAGATACTCTCTGTTTTTGAGGGATGGGCATTGTCCATTATCATCCTTTAGTTAGTCATCCTCTATGAGTCCAATGAACTAGAGCGTACATGTTGGCTGCAACTCTGCTGAGATTTAGGGCTCAACTGGCCCATGAAAAACCTGAATATTTAAGTCTCTGGGACATATATTTAGCTGGTATAGTGCTAATTATAGGTTCAAATAACAGAAGATGAAAAATCATGTATAGGAAAATTATAAGTGAGTCTAACTCTGATAAGTTATCATATATTCCAAAGTAAGACCCACCAATGGGCTGCTGATTTCCTGGGGTTATTTCCCTATGTATAGCTCTAGATGTCTCTAGAGCCCTCAGGAACACTCCTATTTGAGGCACTGTTTACTGTGGCACTCAGTGAGATCCTCCTGAGATGTGCATAAGTGTAATATCTGGAATGACTTTCTGACCCACTTTGAAATTTACTGAGATAGACTTTTGAAATACAAAATACAAAATTTTTGTGTACCCAGACCAGGGTCTTGGGATGCAACTTTTCCTTATGATACAATCATTCTTTGCTCTTCAGCATGAACCCTAGGCCATTTATTTCTCCTTCTCTTCATCTTTGCAAGTTCATCATCCTTTTGACTGGAACCCTTTTGGATGAATCAGATCATATGGGCAGGAAGGAGGAGTATTCTGTTCAGATGTAAGATCCTAGGTTTTATCTCACCCTTGGCTTTCTTTCCCTCTAGTTTTTCTTATTTCAGGAAGTGCACCAATGAATTGCATCCTTGCCTTTTTCTTCAACTCCATTACATAAACTGTCAAAATTAGCTGATAAGGCTAGATGTGTTGTAGATATCATGCATACCATACAGGAAATCCATACACCACCCCACCAACAAACCATACATTGATGTGACATATTTGCTACAAGAGATGAAAAAACATCATCATAATATTACTTCTATCTATAGTTCATAGGTTATATTTGGTTTATATTTCTCACAAACCACCCTATTATTAACTTGATCCTTTTTGAGTTGATTTTTATATAAGGTGTAATATAAGCATCCTCTTTCTTTCTTTTTTCCTATGGATATCCAGTTCTCTCAATACCATTTGTTGAATACACTGCTCTGACGTAGCTGGGTGGGTTTGACACATTTGTCAAAAATCACTTGAGTAGATGTGAATTCCACTTGGAATTCACAATTTTATTCCACTGGTCAATATGTCCATCTTTGTGCCAGTGCCATGTTGTTTTTAATACTGTCACAAAGTAATATGTTTTAAAGTTAGTAAGTGAGAGTCTTCCAACTTCATTCTTCAATTTAAAGATAGTTTTGGCTATTCAGGGCCTATTACCCTTACAAATAAATTTGGTAATTAGCTTTTCCATTTTTGCAAAAAAGGCTGTTGAAAGTTTTATTGCAATTGTGTTGAATCTGTAAATCAGACTGGGTAGAACTGACCTTTTTATCATTTTATTTAATCTTATATTTTTATGGATGTACCAGAGATTGAACCTGGGACCTCATACATGGGAGGCAGGTGCTCATCCACTAAGGTATATCTGCTCCCTAGAATTGCCATCTTAATGATATTTAGTCTTCCAATATATGAGCATGGAATGTCCTTCCATGTTATTTAGGTCTTTTTTGGTTTCTTTTAGCAATGTTTGGCAGTTTTCTGAATACAGGCCCTTTACATCCTTTGTTAATTTATTCCTAAATATTTTACTTTTAGTTGCTACTGTAAATGCATTTTTTTCTGACTTCCTCTTCATATTGCTTAGTAGTGTAAAGAAATGCTACTGAATTTTCTGATTAATCTTGTATCCCACCACTTTGCTGAAGTCATCGTTAGCTCTAGTGGCTTTGTTGTGTTTTTTTTTTTTTGTTGTTGTTTTTAACTTCTAGGTATAGGATCATGTCATCTGTGAATAGTGAAAGTTTTACTTCTTCCTTCCTATTTGAGTGCCTTTTATTTCTTTTTCTTGCTTAATAATTCTAACTGGAATACCTAGCACAATATTGAATGACAGTTTTGACAGTGGGCATCCTTGTCTTTTTCCTGATCTCAACAGGAAAACTTTCAGTCTTTCATCATTGAATAAAATGTTAGTTGTGTGTTTTCATATATGTCCTTTATCATGTTGAGAGCTTCCTTCTAATTCTATCTTTCAGATGGTTTTTTATCATGAAAGTATGTTGTATTTTGTCAAATGCCTTTTCTGCAGCAATTGAGATACTCATGTAATTTTTATTTTTCAATTTATTAATGTAGTTTATTACACTATTTTTCTTGTGTTAAAACAACCTTAGATGCCAGGGATAAAACTTACTTGATTGTGGTGTATTGTTCTCTTAATATGCTTTTGGGTTCAGTTAGCAATTATTTTGTTTCAGATTTTTGTCCCTATATTCGTTAGAGGAATTGGTCTGTATTTTTATTTTTTCATAGTATCTTTATCTGGCCTTGATATTAGGGTGATTTGACCTCATAGAATGAGTTTGGTAGTGTGCCTTCTGTTAATTTTTTTGGAAGAGATTGAGCAAGATTGGTATTAGATCTTCTTTGAATGATGAGTTAGAATTCACCTGTGAAACCATCTGTTCCTGGGCTTTTCATTTTGGGGAGGTTTCTGATGACTGTTTCAGTCTCTTTGCTTGTGATTAGTTTGTTGAGGTCTTCTATCTCTTCTGGGTTCAGTGTAGGTTGTGTGTACCTAGGAATTTTTCCATTTCTTTTTAAACTATTTTATGAATCTGCGCTTGATTGATAGCAAGCTCTAATTTTTGTTACAAAGAAATCATTCTGATTTATCTCCATATTCTTTGAGTTTTTCTTCTATGTTGTCTAGTTTGTTGATATCCAGTTGTTCATAGTATCCTCTTATGATCTTTTTTATTTTCCCAGCGTCAGTGGTAATGTCCCCCTCTTATTTCTGATTTTATTTTCATCTTCTATATTTTTTATATATTTTATATTTGTTATCTAGTTGTTTGTCAATTTTCTTGGGCTTCTTAAAGAAACAATTTTTTTGTTTTGTTGATTCTCTCTATTGTTTCTTCTCAATTTCATTTATTTCTCCTCTAATCTTTACTGTTTCTTTCCTTCTGCTTGCTTTAGGATTAGTTTACTTTTCTTTTTCAAGTTCCTCTAGGTGTACAGTTAGATCTTTGATTTTAGCTGTATCTTCTTTTTGAGTTTAAGCATTGAGGGTGATAAATCTCTCTCTCAGCACTGCCTTTTTTGTAGCCCATAGGATTTTTCCTACAAAAATAAATCAATTTTATTGCTAGATATTAATAAAGCATAAATCCACTAAAGTGTACAGTTGATGGTAATAGGTGTAATCACATATTTGTGCATTCATCCATTCAATAATCCTTAGAGCACTTTCATTATTTCAATAATAACAAAAGAAAAACAAACAAAACTCATCACCTCTCAATCTCTTCATGCTTCCTCCCCCGCCTTACATAGCTGCTCTTCTTTTTCCTTCTCTTTAATATATTTGTATTTATATTTTGTGAAGGCCATCTTATATATGTGATTTTACCCATATTTGTGTTTTACATGAGGTTTTACTATCATGTATAGTACTATGTTACAGTTTTTAGCCTCCTTTCTGGTAAAATACAGGACCTTAGACTTTCCCTTTCAACCAGTCATACTCATACAATAGCACTGCTGATTTTGATATGTCATGTTCTCATTTGCATTCATTTTGAGATATTTATTAATATCTCTGACAATTTGACTCACTGACTATTTAATGGTGAGTTGTTTAATTTCCATATATTTGTGAACTTTCCCTTTTCCACTTGTTATTGATTTCTAACTTCATTCCATTATGATCAGAACAGGTGCTTTGTATAATTTCAATTATTTTCAAATTTATTGAGACCTGTCTTTAGACCCAACATATGGTCTATCCTGGAGAAGGATCTATGAGCACTTGAGAAGAATGTATATCCTGCTGTTTTGGGATGTAACATTCTATAAATATCTTTTAGGTCTAATTCATTTATCATTTTGTTAATGCTCTCTGTTTCCTTATTTATCCTTTGTCCAGATTATCAGTGCTGAGAGTGGTGTATTGAATTCTCCAACTATTAATGTAGAGACATCTATTTCTCCTTTCAGCTTTACCAGTGTGTGCCTCATGTATTTTGGGGCAACCAGGTTAGAGGCATATACATTTATAATTGTTATTTATTCCTGGAGAATTGCCCTTTAATTAATACAGAATGGCCTTCTTCATCTCTTATAACTGTTTTTGCATGTAAAATCTCTTTTGTCTGATATTAGCATTTCTACTCCAGGTCATTTTGTTTACTCTTTGCATGGAATATCTTTTTCCAGCATTTCACTTTCAGTCTGATTTTGTACTTGCATGTATGTTGGGTCTCTTGTAGACAGCATATAGATGGTTCATATTTTTTATCCATTCTGTCATTCTAAATCTTTTTGTGTTGTTGTTGTTTGTGTTTTTTACCTCTGAATGTCCATAATCTTTATTAGATATACATTTCAACTAAATTCCACAAGAAAACTTTAAGTACACACACAGCTTCCAAATGCCTTTCAAAAACCAGGTGGTCAGGTTAGCAGAAAGAATGGGGTCCTGAGGACAGAGATCAGAGTAATGGTATCTCTTAGGGAAGGGCAGCCAAACATGCCTTCCTTAGGGAGATATGACATCCTTGTGTGACAGTTTCAAGAGGAGAAAAAGAAAACTGTCATTTAAAAAAGCACCTAAAAGTTAGTTACACAAGACTGTACATTCCAGGAGAGGATTGTGTAGGACTGAGGGCAATGCTGACAGCCCCATCAAGCAGAAAGCTAGGTTACAAAATGCTGGTTGTCCCATAAATCAAGTAGAAGGTAGGTGGAAATCAGCAAAGGAAAAGTAATAAGAAGCATAACAGAAAAACCTGGAAACTGTAGAGAAAAAGAAAAGAATAACAAGTAAACTAAGAATAATGGAGTAAAAACGCATGGAGTGTGTACTTATATTAAAGGAAACACCACTTTAAGTCTATGTCTTTTGATTGGGCAATTCAATCCATTAACATTCAATATTATTACTATAAAGATATTACATACTTCATCTATTTTATCCTTTAGCTTTCCATTGTCATATCTTATTATTCTCTGTCTTTTTACCCTTTAAGTTACCCTTACTAATGATCGTTATTTCTCTTCTCTTCTCCAAGTCTCTTGCCCCTGTTTTTTCTTTCAGGTTGTAACAGTCCTTTTAGTATCTCTTGTAAATCTGGTCAATTAGTAACACTCTCTTTCAGTTTTTGTTTGTGAAGACTTTAAACTCATTATGATTTTTGAAGGACAGTTTTTCCAGATAAACAAATATTGGCTGGCAGTTTTTCTCTTTCAGTACCTTAAGTATATCATACCATTCCTTTTCACTTCCATGGTTTCTAATGAGAGAGCAACACTTAGTTTTATTGTGCTTTGCTTATATGTGATGCATTGCCTTTCTCTTGTTGCTTTCAGAATCCTCTCCTCATATCTGGCATTTGACATTTTGAATAGTAGTTTTCTATGAGTAGGCCTATTCAGATTTATTATGTGTGTGGGTGCATTTTCCTTCTTGGATATTATTATTTATGTCTTTCATAAGGGTTGTGAAATTTCCAGTTATTATTACCTCAAATATTCTTTCTGTCCCTGTTCCATTGTCTTCTCCTTCTGGGACACCTATAATATGTTGTTTGTGCATTTTTCACTGTCATTCTATTTCTTGGGAACCTGTTCAATTTTTTACATTATTTTCTTTTTCTGTTTTCCTGTGTTTTCAAGTTCAGATGCTCTGTCACCTATTTCACTAATTCTGACCTCAGCCCATTCGAATCTGCTGTTATATGCCTCTGATGCATTTTTAATCTCATCAGTTGTCTCTTTCATTCCTATATCTCTGTTAATTTTCTTTGTAGGCTTTCATCTTGCTCCTTATGCTCACCAGTATCTTTGGAATATCTTTTATCTGTCTTGCTGTACTTTCCTTCAACTCCCTGAATTGATTTAGATTTGTGTGACCATCATTGATTAGTTGTCTTGTGTGACCATCATTGATTAGTTGTCTTAAATACTTAAATTAGATTCTCATCAGGATTTTTTATTTGTTTCTTTGGCTAGGCTATATCTCCCTGATTCTTAATATAACTAGTAAATTTTTGCTGATGTCTAAGCATCTGATTATATTGGTGAGATTACTTTGATGGTCAATCTCTTTTGCCTAGTGGTTTTGTTTCATGGATCCTCTTTGATTATTTTTGGGTCAACTTATTCTAAATACTTAAAATTGACAAGCTTATGTTACCAGGAAGAACAGAGATCCACTAATGGGAAATACACCGGATTCAAGGGGTCTGGGACTTCAAAAAGGTTTTTTTATTTCCAAATCTTGAGGATTTCAGGATTGGTGATGTCCTCTCTGCTTCTAATTGAGAGAAAGCTTAGATAACATTGGGCAGTTGGATGGAGCTATCTTGCTTGCAGTTGCAGACACTCTCTGTTCCTTGTGATGGGCATTGTTCATTAACATCCCCTTGTTAGTTGTCTTGGGTGAGTCTAATGAACTGGAGGGTAGGAATTACAACTGTGCTGAAATTCAGGGCTCAACTGGCACATGGACAGATGAAAGATTTAAGTGTCTGGGACATATATTTATCACGTGTAGTGCTAATTATAGGTTCAAATAAGAGGGGCAGAAAAGCATGTTTAGAGATCCTATAAATGAGTCTAACTCTGTATACTCTGAAGCATAAATTCCAAAGTAAGGACCCATGACAGGAAGCTGAATTCCTGAAGTATCCTCCCTGCTTATAGTTTCTAGATACCTCTAGAGCCCTCAGGATCCCTGATATTTGAGGCACTGTTTACTGTGTCAGTCAATGCATTATTATTCTACTATAGTTCTACCAATGGAAGAACTCATATGATTGATTAAAGGCAGTGGCTACCAGAGGTTCTGAGGGATAGGAGAAGGAAGAAGAGGTGTAATAAGGGGGTATTTTGGGAACATTGGATTTATTCTGCATGACTCTGCAGTGACAGATACAAACCATTGTATATTTTATCATAATTTATGAAATTGTGGGGGACAGAGTATAAACTATAATGGAAACTGTAGTCCATGGTTAATAACAATGTTTCAATATGAGTTCATCAATTGTAACAAATGTACCACACTCACGAAGGATGTTGTTAATGTGGGAAAGTGTGGAAGGGGAAGATAGTGGGGAATATGGGACTATTTTATATTTTTATGTAATATTTATGTAATCTAAATCGTCTTTAAAAATTAAAAAAAAATTTAATTAAAAAAAAAGCTATTTTACTTCTTGCAGTTTCCCATCCCAGCAGCAGGTGGCGATCTTCAGAGAATAGTTTCATGAAAACAAAGTTAAGTACAAAATCACATCAAAATCAGTTATAGGCATGAAGTTTGTCTTGGTTCAAAGTTCTTCTATGGCTGTAGCCCTGTGAAACTTATACAAGTTATCTGCTTCCAATATAAAAAGGAAGAACAGATATGGGATTTAAAAATTGCATTACCATAAGGAGAAAATTGAAGGAAACAGGCATCCCTTGTCCCAAAGTTTCAAAAACCTGCAGGGCACACTCCATTAGATTTTAAAGTCTGAGTGTCACCTACGGAATCATTTCTTCTCCTAAGGACCTCAAAGGGTTTACCCCTTCCATGGGCTTGGCCAACCCAATGGCTCCATTGTCATTTAGACATTTTCCTCTGGGGGTATGTTTTCTGGAAGCTTGTAACTTCCCAAGCCATCAATTTCTCCTTTCTTTGTGCCCAGCAGTTCAGTTCTTATTTTATCTCTTTCCTGTAACATTTTGTGTTACATTTTCCACATTTAATCTGGAAATCTCCTCAGCTAAATGTCCAAGTTCATCATTTTCCAATTCTGCCTTCCACCTAACATTAGGAGAACATTTTGCTAAGTTTTCTGCAACTTTCAAACAAGATTTGCCTTTCTTCCAATTTCTAATAATAGTTTCACCATTTCCATTAAGTTTTTATTATCTTTAGCATACATATTTTTACTAACAGTCTTTTAAAAGAAATCTAGGCATTTTCTATCATACATCTTACAATTCCTCCAAAAAATACCCCTAAACATTTATAAAACCTTTCCAATATCTATGGTAATTTACAAGCATTAGCACCCCATTTTCCTGGTACAATTTCTGATTTAGTTTGCCAAATGACTATCAATGCAAAGTACCAGAAATGCACTGACTTTTTTTAGGGGATTTATTTGGGGTAAAAGCTTACAGTTCTGAGGCCATGAAATATCCAAATCAAGGCATCATCAGAGGGATTTTCCTGACAAAGTCAGCTGCTGTTGATCCTGTTGCCCAGTCACATGGAATCAAGATGTCCCTGAATCTTGGCCAAGCTCTCTTCTTTCCCCTCCAGGCTCTACATGTCTTGGAGCCCAGCTCCTGGATCCCAGTTGTAAGAAATCAGGCATAGGGTTTTTCTCTTTCCAGGCCTCCTATATCAGTCTCAGCTGCTCCCTTTTCATCTATAGTTCAGCTGAAAGTTATCAGGAATATGGCTCATCTCTCCATGGACATCAGCTCTTTAATCCTCTCATGGGCTTCTCTCTTTGCTGATGAGCTGTGAAAGAAGTATTTTCTCTGACATTGCAGGATCAAATATGGTGGCTTCCTTTTTTCTGTGCATGTTTCTGTCTGTGTCTCTGTTTTTATCAGTCCCAGCAAGAGGACAGAGACTCAACATGAATCACTCCTCAATGACATAGGCCAGTCTAAAGGGTCTCACATATACAGGAATGGATTAGTTTCTCTTTGAGATTCATAAAAGAACTCCAAACTGTTACAGGAATGAATTAACAAAGAAACAACCAATTACAAGAGCAACAGGAGCAATACCAACAAAAACCTTCAGAGGAAAATCAGAATCCAGACATGCTACGATACATCATCTAACATGATAAATTTTCAAAATAAATGAAGTGATCCAAACAAAAGAAAAACATAGTCAATAGAAATTGCCTCTTAGTATCTTCAGACTTGGAATTAGTAGCCAAAGAGTTAAAGCAGTGATTATAAGTATGTTTAAGAAAATAAAATCAATCATGATTAAAGAATGAAAGAAAGTAGGGCCACAATGAAGAACAAAGTGTAACTGTCAGAAAGGGGTTAGAAATTATATAAAAAGACCAAGTTGAAATTTAGTATTAAATGTAAAACAATTATAGATGTCAAAAATCCAGTAGAATAGCTCAAGTTTGGAGATATCCAAATAACTACCCAATGTACTTGAAGATAGATCAATTTAAATTATCTACTCTCACTATCAGTAAAAAAGAAAAGTCATCTGAACAAAGTCTTAGAGACCTGTAATATAACATGAAATATACCAAAATATGTGTAACAGGACACCCAGAAGGAGTGATGAAAGAGGTCATAAAATATATTTAAAGAAGTCATGACTGTAAATTCCCCAAATGAAAAGAAAAATATTAATCTATACATCCAAACCAGAACAAACCCAAGTAGGATAAATATGAAAAGATACACACCTATACACATCAGAGTCAAGCTGTGACAACCAAAGAAAAAGATAAAAACTAGAAAACAACAAGGGAAAATAATTCCTCATATAGAGGAATGCCACAAGGAAGTGGGCTGACATATTCAAAGTTCTGAAAGAAAAGTCTAGGCCAAGAATGATATATCCACAAAATTATCCTTCATAAAGGAAAGTGAAATAGATAATTCCAGATGAAAAAAGACTGAGAGAAATTCCTTACAAGAAATACTAAAGGTAGTACTTCAGGCTGAAAATAAATTACTCCAGATTGTGAGTCATATATTTAGGAAGAAATGCAGAGCACCAAAAAAAAAAAAAAAAAAAAATGTGGGTTAAAATAATAGACCCTTGAGCTATATATTTCTTATTTACTGTTTTTTTCTTAAATACCTGAAATTCTATAATGTAATAATATAACATTGGGAAGTTTTTAACACCTATAGATGCAATATATGTTAATAAGAGCAAAAAGGAAAGGAGGAGGAAATGGAGCTTTATTGAAGCAAAGTTTGTAATTTTTCTTCCATTAAATGTTAATCTGAATTAGATTGTGACAAATCAAGATGCATATTGCAATCCTTATATTACAATTCCTACAAGATAACATCAGATTTTCATTTTACAAAGATCTTCCTGGAAGCAATGTAAAGGATAAATTTGGAGACTAGTCTAAAGGAAAAGAACCAGTTGGAAGATAGTGCCAGATATCCAGGAAATAAGCAATGAACACCTTGGCTAAGACTATCACAACAGGAAAAATAAGCAGGGCTAAATTAAGAAACTATATTTAGGAAGTAGATTTGCAGGTCTCCGTTACTAATTATATCTAAAGGTGAAAGAAGGAGGTGTCAAGGAAAACTTTCAGTTCTCTTGCTTAAACAATAGGCAGATAGTGGTAACATTGCTTCTGGCCAGAAAGAGGGGCAGAACTTTGGGGGAAGAGGTTTAGTTTGAAGTACCCATGGTATTTCAATTGTAAAATCAGATGTGGAGCTCAGGAGAGTGTTCTGGACTAGATGTGAAGAGGTGTGCCTAATTGGCAGATTGAGTTTAAACCATAGTTTTGGCTAAAGACACTCAGAGAGTGCAGGGGAATGGGCAGCAGTTTCAATTTTGTGGAACATCAACAAAATATAAGGGGTAAGTTGAGATAGAACTACCTGAGAAAGAATAAACAGAGAGTTAGGAAGGATTGCAAAAGGGATGGCATCAAGTAGGTGGGAGGATATTATCAAAACAACACAAAACCCTGGAAAATCCAAAAAAAAATGTCAAGAATGATAAGAAAAGGAAACTATCCATTATATTTGAGAAGTTGTATGTAACTGGTTACTTTATCAGGGCAATTTCTGTGGAGAGGTTGGCTAAGGTGGAGTGAGTTTAAGATGATGGCGAGTCAAATGATGATGGTTTAAATTAGAGACTGGAACACAGGAACAGGGAATGCACTTGAATATTCCAAGAATCTTAACTCTGAAAGAAGAGAGAGACATCAGTATTAGAGAGTCACATGTCTTCAGAGATACAGTTGACTTAGTGTTGGATGAGACATAGTGGGGAGACCAAGCTTATGTGCCAAAGGAAGCTCAGTGAAAGGGACTACGTGACATCACAGGGGACAGAAGATTGTTGAGGAGGCAGGAGAACAAGTGACACAGAACATATCCACTGCAAATGGCCCAGCAAAATTTTCTTAAACTTGCTTCTCATTTAATAATCAGTCATATTCCTAAGAAACAACTTTTAGGATTGATTCAGTAAAATCAGTAGGGACCATAGTTTTCATGTTTTTGCATTCCCTACTCCATGTTGGACAGCTTTTATTTCACAAAAGTATTCTTCTGATAAATAATCAACAATGTATGATCACTTACAGGAAATATAATTTGAAGCTAATTTTAGCCCTTCATAATATAGCCTGAATGTTGGACTCCAGCCTTATCCCCTTCTGTTTCCATCAGAAATCCTCTCTACAGTCAGGCTGCTGTATTCACTTGTCAATCAACTGCCTTGCTTATCCTGGTGCTTCTTCTCTGTTCCCATCCCATCACACTATTATGCCCCCTTTACATATGAGGATGCTGTGAATGAAAGGCGAACTTTCATAGACTACAAGGCTCCCTGAGAACTTCCTTTTGCCTATTTCTCCTTTTGCTTATTCAATCCTCTTCCTTATGCTCGGTTTTGTTCCTTCAAAGGACTAAGTGCTTTTGCCACATCATGGTATTACCCTTGCTGTGACTTTTGCCTGGAGTGCCTTGTCCTTAGTACTTTGCATGGATGGCTCCTTTTCATCCTTCAGGGCTCAGTCTGAATGTCATATCCTTGCTCAAATAAAAAGTAGTTCTATGTAGATTCCAACATTCTTATTAGTGATTATAAAAGTCTTTTTAATTCCTACGCAGCATTGATAAAATTCTATATTTATTTTATCATTAATTGTTTATCGTCTTCCCTTGACTTCAAGTTCCTGAGTGCAGGAACTCGATCTGTCTTGACTCCATTTCACCTGCAGACTAGTACAAAGCTTAAAAAGCACTTTGCAAATACACTCCAAATTCTTTTGGAATAATGAATGTATAAATAAATGAAGGCGTGAACAGATCCTCCACTCCTTCATAAGCCAGCTTAAATTCCACTTCCATAATGAATTTAATAGTATTATATGTAATAAAGTTTACATTGTTCCATTTTTCCATAAATTAACTCACTTGAGGCCCAGCTTTCACCTCCTCTAATTCATACATTATTTATATTCCAGGTTATTTATTTTGTAATTATGTTAATCTCTTTCTTTTTTTCCTTGTGGTAACATATATGTACCATAAAATTTGCCATTTTAACCATAAGTTTACAATTTAGTGCCATTGATTGCTTTTACAATGTCTTGCTAGCATTACCACCTTCCATTATCGAATTTTTCACCACCCAAACCAGAATTTTTTTACCCATGAAGCAATAACTATTTCCCCCTATCCCAGGCCTTGGTAGCTTCTAATTTACTTCCTATATCTATGAACTTTATTTTCTAGATATTTCATCTAAGTGTAATCATAAAAAAAAAAATTTCCTTTGGATTTGGCTTATTTCACTTAGCCTGATGTTTTCAAAGTTCACCCATGTTACATCATATATAACTACATTCAACAATATGGTTTAATATGATTTCATTGTGTGAATATATCAAATTTTATAACTTGTTTCTGTCTTCAGGGTCTTCTCAGGCATGGTGTTGTATATACTACTTTGCACACACAACTTTATGAGATTTGGGGTCACTTGTCAAATGGGATGGGATAGCACACCAAAATGAGTGATATCTTTCCTTGAAAATGCATAGATGCTAACTATGCATAGTTTCACATTTTTGGCTATAAGAAGGGCGGATACAACAGCTTATCCTTTATCTTAGAACTGATATCTTGATGTCCCACAACACTGGATGCCTAGGAATTTCACTGAGGTGAAAGGCCCCTGAATTTTTGTTGGATTTATTTTCCATCTTCAGACATGCAAATATCTTACCAATAAGACTGTAGTAGTTGCTACAGTTTGATCACTAGGTCCAGTCAGCAAAATGCCATCAATGTAATGTACCTGTGTGATGTCTTGGAAAAGTGATCACAGTTCCTATATACTACATTATGAGATAGGGCTGGAGAGTTGATATATTCCTTAGGTAGGACAGTGAAAGTTTATTGATGTGCTTGCCAGCTAAAAGGAAACACTTTCTGGTGACTTTTACTCACAGGTATCAGGAAAAAAATGCCAAATCAATAGCTACATACCAGGTACCAGTGGATGTGTTGTTTGCTCAAGTAGTGATACCACATTTGGAACAGCAGCTGCAACTGGCATCACTACCTTGTTAAGCATATGATAATCCACTGTCATCATTCAAGATTCATTGGGCCAAATAAGACAGTTGAATGGGAAAGTGGTGGAAATCACCATTGTTACAACCTTCAAGTCCTTGATTGTGGCATTAATCTCTGCAATCCTTTCAGGAATGTGGTATTACTTCTTTTTTTAGTTAGGCCAGTAAAAAGAATTTATTTGGAAATGGGGGAAGTTAAGAGAGCTTGTTGATAAATGGGTGAGAAGGACAGAAATACACACAGATTTGATGCAGGCTCCTCTAGTCAGAGAGTGCCTAAAATTAGAATTTTTTGGTATTTTTTAGGAGGTACCAGGGATTGAACCTGGAACCTCGTACATGCAAGGTAGATGCTCAAGTCTTGAGCTACAACTGCTCCTATGGTATTACTTTTGATTTACTTTTTGCTACATAGAAGCAGTTCTAGTGGCTTCCACTTGGCCTTTCCTGCCATATTAGCCCTTATTCAATAGGCCAGGGAACCAAAGTGGGTATATTGTTACTTTTTTAGTATGTCTATTCCTATTATGCATGCTGGAACAGGGGAAGTAACCACAGAATTGGTTTGGGGACCCACTGGACCCACTGAGAGATGGAACTGAAGTAAAACTTCATCAATCACCTGACCCCTATAAGCCCCTACTCTGACTGGTGGGCTACAGTGATGATTAGTGTCACCTGGAATTACTGTCATTTCAGAGCCATTATCCAGGAATTACTGAAGTTCCTGATCATTTCCTTTTCCCAAAATCGCAGTCATCCAGGTAAAAGGCCATAGGTTCCTTTGGGGAAAGCTGGTAGGAATATTAATGACATAATTTTTTTGCAGTGGGCAGTGTCCTTCCCCAAGGTGACACAGCTTTACCCTTCATTCAGTGGGTTCTGAGTAAAACTCTCTCAAGTCTCGGAATTGATTTAGGGGTCTTGACACTTTTTATTTTATTCAAGTTAGACTTTTGTCCACTTGATTTAGAACTCTTCTACTTATACAGATCACATAGAAATTTAATGCACTGCCTACTTATTTCAATTCTAGGTACCTCATGGTCAACTAGCCAATGCCACTGGTCTCTGTGAGTCAGACCGTTTTAATTATTACATTGACTCTGCTGTCCATTATATTAATTGCTACCTTGTGTTGGGCAATTAAGTGCCACCACTAGACTCCTGCCAACCTGGGATCTTATCATCCCCATTGTATTTAAGGATCCAAATACAGTGTCAGCAGTTCCCACAGTAATATCTGACCTACAGAGAAGAGTGACCACAGAGAACTTCAGGATATATGGTACTCCAATCACAAATTTATTCCCCACATTTGTGGTGAAAGATGTGTCCTCTGGACACTTCTAGGTGGGTAAGCATTTCTGACATGACAAATCCACTCCAACATTTCAATCTCCCTAAGCCTTTGTACCTCTTAATCTACATTATACCAGTGCAGTTCAGGGATTTCCACTTCATTTAGTGTAGGCCACCTTTTGGTCCATGTTTTAACAAACCAAAGTCTTTAAACCCTTTTTAAAATATGTATTTTTATTAGAGAAGTTGTGAACTTACAAAGCAATCATGTGCGTGTGTGGAATTCCCATACAACACTACATTGTTGTGGGACATTTGTTACAGATTATGAGATAATATCATCAGACTACTATCCCTAACTATGGTCTATAACATACATTTGGTATATTTTTTCCATACTCTCTATTATTAACACAGTACATCTTTGGCATTGATGCAAGAATCTAACAGTATTGTTATTAACTATAGTCCATAGGTTACATTAATTGTATTTTTCCCATGCTTCTGCACATTCTTACCACCTTGCAAATAGTGGTGTATATTTGTTCTAGTTCATAGAAGGACATTCTTACATTTGTGCTATTACCCACAATTCTCATCTACCTCTGGGTTCATTGTGTTATTCAGTCTCTAGATTATTCTCTACCTTTCTTTTAATTGACATTTACATACCTAGTCTACAATTTTCAGCCACAATCCCATTTATAAATCAGTATTTTTAGTCATACTCACTATAAGGTATCACCCTCAACTCTATCCATTTCCAAACTTTGAAAGTCAAGATAATTAAAAATTCTACATGCATTAATCATCAGTACCCCTTCATCCTAGCTCCTAGTAATCTATACTGCAGTTTTTAACTCCCTGCATGTATACTTCATATTTAGTTTGTGTTATTGAGACCATGCAATAGTTTTCCTTTTGTGTCTGGCTTATTTCACTTAACATAATATCTTCATCCATGTTATCCTATATGTCCCAATTTCATTTCTGCTTATTGCAGAACAGTATTTCATTGTATGTATATACCACATTTTGTTTATCCATTCATTGGTTGATGGACACTTGGATTGTTTCCATCTTTTGGAAAGGGTGAAAACATTGCTATGAAGATTGGTATGCAAATGTCTGTTCTTCTCAGTTTTCAGTTCTTCTGGATATATTCCTACTAGGGGAATTGCTGGAGCATATAGCAGTTCTATATTTAACTTCTGAAGGAACTGCCAAACTGTCTTCAACAAAGGTTGCACCATTTCACATTCCCACCAACAGTGATATAGTGTTCCTATTTCTCCACATCCTCTCCAACACTGAATTTTTTATGATTTTTTAAATAACTGTCATTCTAAATGGTGTGAGATAACATTTTGATTTACATTTTCCTAATAGCTAGTGATATTGAATATTTTTTCATGTGCTTTTTCACCATTTATATTTCCTCTTTGGAAAAATTTCTATTTAAGTCTTTTACCCATTTTTTAATTAGATTGCTTGCTCTTTTATTGTTGAGTCTTATGCTTTCTTTATATAGAATGGAAATCAATCCCTTATTGGATATGTAGTTTCCAAATATTTTCTCCCAATGAGTGAGCTGCTTTTTCACATTCTTTTCATTTTATTTTTTTATGTTTTTAAAGATACTTAGATTATATAAAAGTCACATTAAAAAATAGGGGATTCTCATATGCCCCACTACCCACACCTTCCACATTTTCCCACATTTACAACATCCTTCATTAGTGAGGTACATTCATTTCTATTGATGAACACATTCTGGAACATTGCCACTAAATGTGGATTAAAGTTTACATTGTAGTTCACACTCTCTCCCACACAGTTCTGTAGGTAATGACAAGATTTATAATGGCCTGCTTCTGCCATTGCAATGTCATTCAGGACAATTCCCAAGTCCCTCTCCCTGCTATCACAACCTCCAGTGGCCACTGCCTCCACATCAGTTATATGATTTCTTCCATTGCTAGAATCACAAGACTATAGTAGAATACCAGTAAGTCTACTTTAGTCCATAGTTCATTCCCCAATCCTGAGGATTCTGGGATGAAGTCCATTCCACCTCCAAATGAGAGAAGGCTGTAATCCCATAAGGCCAATTGCTGGGACTGTCTTGCTTGTAGTTGTAGACTCACTTGGTTCTTTGGTATGGGAGTTGCCCATTTTCACCTCCATATTAGTTGCCATGGGTGAGACTAATGAACTAGAAAGTAGATGTTGCAACTCCAAGGAGATCTAGGGCCCAGCTGGTACATGGACATCCCATAGATTTAAGTCTCTTGGATGCACACAGACAATCTATAGTACTAATTATAGGTTCAAATAGAAGGACAGATGAGCCATGTGTAGGGAAAACCATAATTGTGTCCAACACTGTCACTCTAGGAAACATAAATTCCAAAGTAGCATCCACTGGCAATGCACCACATTCCTGAGCTATCTGCCCTGACTATAGTGCCTGGATGTCTCCAGGGCCTTCAGGAGCCCCACAATTTGGGGTAGTATCTACTTTGGTAGTCAAAGAGATCCTGCTGAGATGTGCAGGAATGACCTCCCAACTCACTTTGAAGTCTCTTAGCCATATAAAATCATTTGTCTTTACCTTTCCCTCCTTTGATCAAGATCTTTTTCCATTGTATCACAAACCAGTGCTTGGTAGTAATCCCTCAGTGCCAGGGAGGCTCATCCCCAGGAGTCATGTCTCACACTTCGGGGAAGGTAATATATTTAAATTCTGAGTTTGGCTTAGACAGAGGCCACATTTGAGCACACCAAGGCTCCCAGGAGGCAACTCGTAGGCACCCTACAACATTAGACTAAGTTTCCATTTCAAGTGTAAAGATTCATAAGCACAGTCATCAATATCAAGATGCTGTCAGTGGACCATCCTCCTTCATTAGTGATTGCCCCTGTACTCAGGGATTCTTGCTGATCTATTAGAGAATGTGACAGAGCTCTCCAGTGGGAATTTGATATTCTTTCAGTTATTGTGTGAATCTCCACCCACCAATACAATGCCCCATGAACATTTGAACACATTCATGTCTTATATGTAATCCCAGGTGAGCTTCCTCTCAAGTATCCCCCATCACTGACACCCCACACCTATGATCCTCCCCTGCCACAGTTGTAACCCTTCTGTGATTCAAAACTTCTTAAAAAATGAAGCAATAAAATAAATACAATTAATAAGAAAATGAATAATAATGATTGTTTTAAAAGTAAGTAAAATACAAAAAATAAAAAAGTAAAAATTTGAGATAATAAAAATAATGAAAAAATATTTTAATTTTTTTTGTCATTTTCTCTTTCATCACTATAAAATCTGTTGTTCTATATGTACAGTCACATTGTCTTAAGTGTATTCTCCCAGTGTCTTACTTTTTTTTTCATTATGTCATCAAAGAAGTTTTAGGTTGCAGAAAAGTCACATACTGGCTACAGGGGACTCATATACCCAAAATCCTCCCCCTTTTCTCCCTTCCTACCAACCATGGTACATGATTTACATTATCATTTACATTTTAGACCATACACTTTTATAAACTTTGATGCAATTCACATGGCCTGTATCCATCATAGCAAGATCATGTAGAACACTTCCATCTCCCCTAAAATGGCCCCTGTTCCATCTATTCTTTTCTTCCCTCTGCTTCCCCTTGGAACCCATGGCAACCACCATGCTTCACACCTTGAAGGAAAAAATTCATAGTTACTCACGACAACACTAAGGTCTTGACACACTGATCCGCCCTTGCCCATTAGGCTCTGCCCATGTTCTAAAGAGACTCCTGCCTTCTATTTGAAGACATAGTGGGCCTCCCCAGATAGGGAGTCCACCACCTTGCTGCTCATTATGTGGGTCTCCACCCACTGATATAACACACTATGGCAAGATGAACACACACTCTCCCTAGAAGTCTGCCCAGGATGCACACTGTCTTGAATGCCCCCATGTCCAACACCCCATACCAGCAACCCTCACTTGCCATACTGCCAAAATTGCATTCCAAATATTGTAGTTTCTACCATGTACCCACAAATCCCCAGTGTTCACCTGCTCCATCCTCCAACTCTCCACCAGTTCCACGGACAGTTCAACCCACCATCCACAACCTACCCCCTGAAAACACAGCACCACCTAAACTAAAAGTATCATTACACCACTGTCATGCCCCTTGAGTATACACACTACCCCTTTATCATAGATTTTAGCCATTTGTGCATTGGCTGACAACTTTCTTCTCCCTTTCTATTTCCTATAAACCTATCTTTCACACTCTAGTTCTGTGAGTCTGCTCAATTTGCTTAAATCATATCAGTGAGGTCATGTAATGTTTGCCCTTCAGTGCCTGGCTTGCTTCATTCTATTTAGGTCCTCAAGATTCATCCATGTTATCCTGTGTGTTAATAATGAATTCCTTCTTACAGCTGAGTAATATTCTGTCAATGTATATACCACAATTTGTTAATCCATTCATCTGTTGAAGGGCATTTAGGTTGATTCCAAGTTTTGACAAGAGTGAATAATGCTGCTATGAACATTGGTGTGCATATATCTTTTCATGTCTTTGCTTTCAGTTCTTCTGGGCATATACACAGCAGTGGAATTGCTCTATCATATGGCAGTTCTATAGTTAGTTTTCTGAGGAAACTCCAAACTATCCTCCACATTGGTGCACCATTCTACATTGCCACCAACAATGGATGAGGTTTCCCATTCCTTCACATTATCTCCAAAACTTGTAGTCCTCTATTTCTGGCAAAGAGGCTCTCAGGTCACCATCTAACAAAAAATAGTTAGATGGTGGCAAGGAGGCTCTCAGGTCACCATCTAAGATTCTTTTTTAAAAGATAGTTAGATGGTGGCAAGGAGGATCTCAGGTCACCATCTAACTATCTTTTTTAAATATTAAAAATTAAATAAAATAAATGTGAAAAATATAGCCTACTCAATGGGAGAAAATATTTGTTAACCACATATCTCATAGGAGCCTCATATCCAGCATATATAAAGAAATCCTACACCTTGATAATATAAAGACAAAAAAAAAAAAAAAACACAAAAAAACACAACATTTTAAAAATGGGGAAGAGATTTGACTAGAGATTTCTCCAAAGAAGAAATACAAATGTCTAAAAAAACACCTGTAAAGATGCTCAAAATCACTAGCTATTAGGGCTCAAATATGGCCTCTCTCTAAGCCAAACTCAGCATATGATTGCATTACCTTTCCTCCAACATGGGACATGACTCCCGGGGATGAGCCTCCCTGGCAACAAGGGATTAATACCAAGTGCCAACTGGCAACACAAATGGAAAAAGACCTTGAATTAAAGAGGGAAAAGGTAAAGACAAATGAGTTCAAGTGGCTAAGAGACTTCAAAGAGAGTCGGGAGGTCATCCCAGAGGTAAATCTTACGCACACCTCAGTAGGAGCTCATAGAACATCTAAGTGCCTATCACCCCACACAGAGGGGCTCCTGAGAGCTCTGGAGACACCCAGGTCTTATATAAGTGGGGATAGACCCAGAGACTGATGCCTTATCAGTGGGCTCTATTTTGGAATCTGTGATCCTGAGAGTGACAGAATTGGACTCAAATAAGTCCTCCCTGCACATGGTTCATCAGTCCCTTATATTAAATCCCATATGTGATGCTGGAGTTTTTAGGTATACTTCCAGATACTGGAGCCTCTGGCCTACCTATGTGCCAGGTGTGTGTGGAATCTCGGTGGATCTGCAACTCCTACCCTACAACTCAATGGACTCATCCAAGTCACCTGGCGAGGAGACAACGATGGGCAATGGCCATCCCAGGGAATGGAGAGGGCCTGCATCTGCAGGCAGGATCATCCCACCCACCATATCCATGGGATAAAAGCCCTCTCTCACTTGGAGGTGGAGTGGACATCACCATCCCAGTCCCCTCAGGATTAGGGGAAGAACTATGGACTAGAGTGGACTTGATGGTATTCTGTTGTTCACATATGGTGATTCTAGCAATGGAAGAAATTATAACAATGAGGTGGAGCCAGTGGCCACTTGACACTTTTGGGGCAGGGAGGGGACGAGCAGTTGAAATACAGGGGCTTCTTTAGGATTTGGAGGTTGTCCTGAGTACCGTTGTGGCAAAGGGTGTAGGCCATTTTAAATCAGCACACACCACTCAGAACTGTGTGGGAGAGAGTGTGGTCTACGGTATGAACTGTGGTCTATGGTTGGTGGCAAGGCCCCAGGATTAGTCCATTGAGGATGGTGGACCACACTTGTGGGAAATGTTTGTGTGGGTGTGGTGGGAGGTGTGGGAGGTGGGCAACATGGGAAGCCCAGTGTGTTCTGTGTAATATTTTGGGTAATCTAAGCACCTCTTAAAATATATATATATATTTATATATATATAAATAACATTTTTGTAAGCAAATGCACTTATATGCATATATATTTATATATCATTTTGCAAATGTTGGTATGTATTGTGAAAATTTTGATTTTTATCCACAATATATATATAAAAAAAAGATACTTAGATTACATAAACGTTACACAAAAATTATAGTGGTTCTCATATGCCCCTCTCCCCATACCTCCCAAACTCTCCTACATAAACAACATCCTTCATTAGTGTGGCACATGAATTGTAACTGATATATGCACCCTGGGGTATTGCTACCAAGCAGGTACCATAGTTCACATTGTAGTTTACACTCTCTCCCACACAATTCTGAAGATCATGGGAAGATATAAAGTTGCCTATATCTGTCAATGCAATGTCATTCAGGATGATTCCCAAGTCTTGAAAAAGGCCCCATGTTACACCTGTTTTCCTTCTCCCTGCCACCAGAGCTTCCAGTGGCCTCTACCTCCACATCAATGTTGTAATTTCTTCCACTGCTAGAATCACAATAAGTCTATAGTAGAATACGAGAAACTTCACTCTAGCCAATAGTTCATTCCTCAATCCTGAGGATACTGGGATGGTAATGTCCAATCTAATTCTAATTGAGAGGGGGCTTTGATTCCTTATAGCTGATGGATGGGACTTTATTGCTTGCAGTTGTTGGCTCTTTAATTTCCTTGGTATGGTGTTTGTCAATCCTCACCTCCTTGTTAGATGCCATGGGTGTGTCCAATGAACTGGAGAGTAGGTGTTGCAACTCTGCTGAGCCTCAGGGCCCAGCTGGCACAAAAAAACCCCTAAGAGTCAAGTCTCGTGTATATACACCTATGAAGTCCAGCATCTGTCAAATAGAATGGACAGATGAGCCATATGTAGGAAAGCATAACTGAGAACAACACTGTTCCTCTCAGGAGCACAAACTCCAAAGTGGGGACCACTGGGAAGGTACAAAACTCCAGAGCTATCTGCCCTGACCATAGGATCTGGGAGTACCCAGAGCCATCAGCCATCAGAGCCCCACTATTTGGGGGTAGTATCCACTTTGGCAGTCTATGTGATCCTCCTGAAATGTGCATAAGTGTTACCTCTTGGATGACCTTCTGAGTCACTTTGAAGTCTCTTAGCCATATAAACTCATTTGTCTCTACCTTTCCCCCTGTTTAATTGATGTCTTTTTATGGTTGCATTGCTCTCTGGTACTTGGTAGTAATTCCTCGGTACCAGGGAGACTCATCCCTAGGAGTCATGTCCCACACTGAGGGGAAGGTAATGCATTTATATGCTGTGTTTTTTTTAGAAAGAGGCCACATTTAAGCAACAAGGAGGCTCTAAGGAGGCAAATCTTAGGCACCTCACAACACTAAGTTAACTTTCACTTTCAAGAGCAAAGGCTCACAAGTATAGTTGTCAATATCAAGTGTCCATCAATAGACCATGTTCTTTTGTCAGTCATTACCCTTGCATTTGGGGGACTGTTGCTGCTCCATTAGAGAAAGAACATGGCAGGGCTATCCAGGATGGGAATTAAATATTATCTTGGATATTGTGTGAATCTCCACCCACTCTAACAATGCCCCAGGAATATTTGAACAAATTTATATACCTTGTAAGTGTGCCCAGGTTAACTTCCTCCCATGTATGCCCCATCACTGACACCCAACACCAATGGTCCTCCACTACCCCAGTTGTAACCCTTCTGTGACCCAATGCTTCCTCAAAAATGATGCCAATAAAATAGTCAAATACAATTAATAGGAAAATGAAATAATAGTGATAGTTTTAAATATAAGAAATAAAATACATAAAAAATTTAAAAACACTAAAAATAAGGTAAAATCAAAAGATTGGGATATTAAAAATAATGAAAAATATTATTTTTTTTTGACATTCTGCATTTCATCACTGTAATATCTGTTGTCCTGTATGTAGAGTGAAATTTTCTTCCATTTATTCCCCAGTGTCTTACTTTTTTTAATTTTGTTTTCAAAAAGTTGTAAGTCACAGTAAAGTCACTTACAGAATACAGGGACTCCCATATACTCAACATCCTGCCCCTTTTCCCCCTTCCCATATTAATACCTTTTTATATATGGATGATACCTTTGTTGCAACTGATATACAAATAGTGAATCATAGCTACTAACCATGGTCAATGGTTTACAATATAGTTTGCATTTCAGACTGTACACTTTTAAAAATTTTGATGAAATTTAACATGGCCTGTGTCCATCATTGCAGGATCATGTAGAGCAATTCCATTGCCTTCTAAATACCCCATGTTCCATCCATTCCATTCTTCCCTCCCCCTCCCCTTGGGTCACATGGCGACCTCCAGGCTTCACTCCTTGGATGACAATATTCATAGTTACTTGCAGCAACACTGAGGTCATGACACACTGGTTTGCCCTCCCCTATTAGGAATCCCCAATGCTCTCGAGAATCTTCTGCTCTTCTGTTTGTGAATAAATCGGTCCTCCCCAGGATGTGAGTTCAACTCATTCCCACTCGTTATGTGGGTCTCCACCCACTGATACAACACATTATAACAAAATGATCATTCGCACACTCCCTAGAAACCTGTTCCAAATTTGCCCTGTCCCAAACGTCCCCTCATCCAACACCTTAAATAAAAAATCCTTCTTTGTAATATTGCCATAAGAGCACTCCCAACTTTCTACTTTCAACCACATACCCGGCAATCCCCAGTGTTCACCTGGTATGTCTCCCAACCCTCCCCTAGTTCATGGACCTTCTAAGCCACCCTCCCCAATCTACCCACTTGTTAAACCTGTACCACCCAACCCAAAGGTATCACTATCCTCCTTTCATATCCCTTCACTGCTAAACTGTACACTTTCACCTTATTATAGATTATGTCTGTATGGGTGTTGGCTCACAACCTTCTCCCTGTCTATTTTCTGTAAACCTATCTTCCAGACAATAGCTTTCTGACTCTGCTCAATTTGCTTAATTCATATCAGTGAAGTCATGCAATATTTGTCCATCAATGCCTGGCTTGCTTCACTCCAGATAATGTTCTCAAGATTCACCCATGTTATCCTGTGTGTTAGCATTGTATTCCTTCTTACAGGGAATAATATTCTGTTGTATGTATGTACCACATTTTGTTTATCCATTCATCTGTTGATGGGCATTTGGGTTGATTTCAACTTTTGGTAATAGTGAATAATGCCACTATGAACATTGGTGTGCATAAATCTTTTCGTGTCCTTGCTTTCAATTCTTCTGGATATGTACCCAGCAGTGGAATTGCTAGGTCATGTGGCAGTTCTATAATTAGTTTACTAAGGAACCACCAAACTGTCCTCCATAATGGCTGGATCATTTTACCTTTCCACCAGGAGCAGAGGAGTCTTCCCATTTCTCTACATCTTCTCCTACACTTGTACTTCTCTCTTTTTTTTAATAGCTTCAAGTCTAATGGGTGTAAGATAGTATCTCATTGTAGCTTTGATTTGCATTTCCCTAATGGCTAGTGATGTTGAGAATCTTTTCATGTGTTTTTAGCCATTTGTATTTCTTCCTTGGAGAAGTGTCTTTTCAAGTTGCTTGCCCATTTTATAAATGGATTGTTTGTCTTTTTGTTTTTGTGGTGTAGGATTGATTTCTTTATTTATGCTGGATATTAGGCTCTTATAAGATATATGGTTGCCAAATATTTTCTCTCATTGGGTACGCTGCCTTTTCACTTTCTTGACAAACTCCTTTGAGGTGCAAAAGTTTATAATTTTGAGGATATCCATTCATGTATTTTTCTTTCACAACTCATGCTTTGGGTGTGAAGTTCATGAAACTGTTTTTAATTACAAGGTCCTGGAGATGCTTCCATACATTATCTTCCAAGATATTTATGGTCTTTGTTCTTATATTTAGATCTTTGATCCATCTTAAGTTGATTTTTGTATAAGGTGTGAGATGGTGCACCTTTCATTCTTTTTGATATGGATATCCAGTTCTCCAAGCACCATTTGTTGAAGAGGCCATCCTCTCCCAGTTGAATGGGCTTGGTAGCCTTGTTGAATATCAGATAATTGTATATGTGAGGATTTATATCAGAACTCTCAATTTAGTTCCCTTTGTCGGTATGTCTGTCCTTGTGCCAATACTATGCAGTCTCGACCACTGTAGCTTTGTAGTATGTTTTAAAGTCAGGTAGTGTGATTCCTCCAAATTCTTTTCTTTTTTCAATATGTCTGGCTATTCTGGGCCTCTTGCCCTTCCAAATAAATTAATTTCATAGTTTGTTTTTCCAATTCTGTAAGAAATGATATGTTGATTTTTATTGGGATTGCATTATATCTGTAGATTCATTTGGGTAGGATAGATATCTTAAAGATGTTTAGTCTTTCTTTCCATGAACAGGAAATATTCTTCCATTTATTTAAGTTTTCTCTGATTTCCTTTAACACTGTTTTGTAGCTTCCTGCATATAAGTCCTTTACATCTTTAAGTAAATTTATTTCTAAGTATTTGATTCTTTTAGTTACTCTTGTAAATGGTATTTTTTCTTGATTTTCTCCTCAGATTGCTCATTATTGGTGTACACAAATGCTGCCGATTTTTGTATGTTGATCTTATAACCTGTGAATTTACTCAACTCATTTATAGCTCTAGAAGCTTTGTTGTAATTTCTCAGGGCATTCTATATATAGGATCATGTCGTCTGCAAATAGTGAAATTTTTACTTCTTCCTTTCCATTTGGATGCCTTTTATATCTTTTTCTTGCCTATGTGCTCAAGCAAGTACTTCTAACTCTATGTTAAATAGAAGCAGTGAAAGCGTGCATCCTTGTCTTGTTCACAATCTTAAAGGGAAAGCTTTTAGGATTTCACCATTGAATATTATGTTAACTGTGGGTTTTTCTAATAAACCCTTTATCGTGTTGAGGAAGTTTCCTTCTATTCATATCTTTTACAGGATTTTTATCAGGAAAGCATGTTGTTATTTGTTTAATGCTTTTTCTGCATCTATAGAGGCAATCATGCAGTTTATTTTCTTTTAATCTGTTAATGTGGTGTATTACATTGATTGATTTTCTTATGTTGAACCATCCGTGTATACCAGGGATGAAACCCACTTGATTATGGTGTATAATTCTTTTGATGTATTTTTTTTTTTTTATGTTACACAATATATTTATTTATTTATTTTTTCTTTTTTTATTATGGGTAAAAATCAAAATTCTCACAATACATACAAACATTTGCAAAATGATATATAAATATATATGCATATATGTGTATTTGCTTACAAAAATGTTATTTATATATATATATATATATATATATATATATATATACATATATTTTAAGAGGTGCTTTTTTAAGTATGGTTAACAAGTATTTTGTTGAGGATTTTAGCATCTAGGTTCATTAGAGAGATTGGTCTATAGTTTTCCTTTCTTGTGGCATCTTTGGCGTTGGTATTAGGGTGATGTCATCATCATAGAATGAGCTAGGATATATTCCCTTTACTTCTGTTTTTTAGTAGAAATTAAGCAGGATTGGTGTTAGTTCTTTCCAGAATGTTTAGTAGAATTCACCTGTGAAGCCATCTGGTCCTGTGGTCTACTTAGTCAGGGGTTTTTGATAACTAATTCTGACTCTTTACTTGTGATTGCTCTATTGAGTTCATTAATTTCTTCTTTTGACAGTATAGGCTGGTTGTGTGTTTCTTGGGATTTGTCCATTTCCTCCAAATTATCCACCTTATTGTCACATAATTTTTCAAAGTATCCTCTTATGGTACTCTTTATTTCTGTGGTTTCAGTGGTGATATCCCATTCCTCATTTCTTATTTCATGTATTTGCATCTTCTCTTTTTTGCTTTGTTAGTCTAACTAAGGGTGTGTCAATTTTATTAATCTTCTTGAAGAACAAGTTTTGGTTTTCTTTATTTTTTCTAGTGCTTTCTTATTATCAATTTCATGTAGTTCTGCTCTAATCTTTTGTAATTTCTTTTTTTCTACTTCCTTTGTGGACAGTGTCTTTTACTTTTTTTAGTTCCTCTAAGTGTGTAGTTAGGTTTTTGATTTTAGCACTTTCTTCTTCTTCTTAAAAGATTTATTTATTTGTTTGTTTGTTTGTTTGTTTGTTTGTTATTTATCTCTTCCTTCCCCCCATTGTTTTGTGCTTGTTGTCTGCTCTCTGTGTGTTCTTCTGTGTCTGCTTGTCTTCTTTTTAGGTGGCACAAGGACCTGATCTTGGGACCTTCCACATTGGGAGAGAAATGTTTGATCTCTGGTGCCATCTCAGATCCCTGATCTGCTGTGTCTCTTATTGTCTCTCCTCTGTGCCTCTTTTTGTTTTGTCATCTTACTATGTCAGCTCTCCATGTGGGCCACACTGTGTGTGGGCCAGCACTCCTGTGTGGGCCAGCACTCATGTGCAGGCCAGTACTCTTGCATGGGTCAACACTCCATGTGGGCCAGCTCTCCACTTGAGCCAGCTCACCACACAGGCCAGCTTGCCTTTCACCAGAGGTCCTGGGAATCCAACCCTGGGCCTCCCACATGGTAGACAGGAGCCTAATTACTTGAGCCACATCCATTTCCCTTTTTTCTTTTTTAATATAGGCATTTATGTATATAAATTTCCCTCTCAGTACTGCTTTTGCTGGATCCCATAGGTTTTGATATGTTGTGTTGTCATTTTGATTTGTTCCAAGGTAGTTACTGATTTCTTTTGAGATTTCCTCCTTGACTGACCATGTGTCTAAGAGTATGTTGTTTAACTTCCATATCTTTGTGCCTAATCTGGTTCCCTGCCTATTACTGATTTCTAATTTCATTCCATTGTGGTCAGAGAAATTACTTTGTATAATCTCAAACTTTCTGAATTCATTCAGAGTTGTTCTGTGGCCTAGCATGTGGTCTATCCTGGAGAAGGATCCACGTGCACTCAAGAAGAATGTATATCCTGCTGTTTTGGGGTGTAATGTTCTGTATATGTCTATTAGGTTCAGATCTTCTAATGTATTATTCAAAGTCTTTGTTTCTTTATTGATTTTTTGTTGAGATGTTCTGTCTATTGGTGATAATGTTGTATTAAATTCCCGCACTATAATTGTAGAGGCATCTATTTCTACACATAGTTTTTCCAGTGTTTGCATCATGTATTTTGAGACACCATGGTTAGGTGCATAAATGTTTATGATTATTCTTTCTTCTTGGTAGATTACCCTTTTTATTACTAAATTGTGTCAAATAGCTTTGCATTTGAAATTTCTTTTGTCTGTTATTAGTCTATCTACTATTGGCCCTTTTTGATTATTGTTTCCTTGTAAAATTGTTTTCCAACCATTCACATTCTGCCTGCTTGCATCCCTGTATTTAAGGTGGGTTTCTTGTAGACAGTATATAGATGGTTCATATTTCTTTATCCATTCTGCCTATCTGTGTCTCTTGACTGGTGAGTTTAATCCATTAACATTCAATGTTATTACTGTGAAGGAATTACTTACATTAGCCATATTTTCTTTAGGTTCATGTATGCTATGTCTTGTTTTTATTTCTCTTTTTATCTTTTTAGTTGTTCTTACATTCTCCTCCAGCTGTCTCTCTCCTATTTTTTCCTTTCCACCTGCAGAACTCCCTGTAGTATTTCTTGAAGTGCAGGTTTCTTATTAACACATTCTCTTAATTTCTGTTTATCTGTGAATATTTTTATTTCTCCCTTATTTTTTTAAACAATTTATTGAACTATATCATTCCTACATGAACATACATAAACTGTAAGTGTTCAGTAAACATTGTGAACTTATGAAGCAAACATGCATAACATCATACAGGGCTCCTACACATCACCCACCTCCCCAAACACTCTGCATTATTGTGAAACATTTGTTAACAAATCATGAAAGAACATCATCAAGGTATTATTAATAAGTATAGTCCATATCTTCCTCCCCTACACATATTTTTAAGAATTAATTTATTTATTTACTTTTATCCATTTTTACCCTCCCCTCCCCAATTTTTGCTGTTTTGCCTGGCAGCTCACCCACTCATGGGGCCTGATGGTGCACCCACAGACAGGGCCTGGTGGCTCATCTGCTCATGTCTCCCTCATTTTTTAACACTGGCTTTGCTGGATAGAGAATTCATGGCTGGAAGCTTTTTCTTTTAGCATTTTAACTCTATCTTACCACTACCTTCTTGCCTCCATGCTTTCAGATGAAAAATCAGCACTTAATCTTATTAAACTTCCATTGTATGTGATGGTTCTCTTTTCTCTTTCTGCTTTCAATATTCTTTCTTTATCTTTAGCATTGGACAATTTGACAAATATGTGTCTTGAAGTAGGCCTTTTAGGATTTATACTGTTTGGGGTTCACCACACTTCCTGGACATGTACATCTATCTCCCTCACTAAAGTTGGGAAATTTTCAGCCATTATTTCCTCCAACAGTCCTTCTGTCCCTTTTCCCTTCTTTTCTATCTCTGCTATGCCTATAATATATGTTTTTTGTTTCATGTTGCCATTCAAATCCCTAAGACCCTGCTGAATTTTTTCTATCTTTTTATCTATCTGTTCCATCTTTTTTTATTTCACATATGCTGTCTTCCACATCACTGATTTTTTTCTTCTGCCTGTTGAAATCTGCTGTTGTATGCTTCCAGTGTATTTTTGATACACCAATTTTTTTCACTATGTTTTCCCAATGTCTTCTTAATATCCTTAATCTCTTTCTTCACTTCATTAAGTTGATTCATGATATTTGTTTGGAAATCTCTGATTAGTTTTTCCATGTTCTGCATCTCCTCCTGGTTTTCAGTTTGTTCATTGGACTGGACCATGTATTCCTGTTTCTTAGTATGGCTTGTAAATTTTTATTGGTGTCTAGGCATGTGTTTGTCTTGATGGGTTTATTCAGTTGATTAGTTTCTCTTTCTATTCTATGGTTTTATTTTGTTGTTGTTTTGGTGCATGTGATAAGGATTCACTTTGCCACTTCATTCTTATTATTCTATTTCCTTGTTGTTGTCTATGTTCATTTGAAAGAAAAAAAATAGGAGAAAAAAAGTAAAAAGAAAGGAAAAATGAATAATATTAATAATAATAATAAAAATTAGCAGAGCAACCATACAAGATCTAGAAAATTGAAAAAGCAGCACTAGTAAGAAGCACAGAGGAATAGATTAGAAAAGTGGAATAAAAAAGATAAAACAAGAAACTGAATAGAGAAACATATATAGAATAAATATAAAGTCTAGAATGTTAAGAAGAGGGGAAACAAAAAGAAAAAAGAGAGAAAGAATAACATAAACAAAGAAAGTAAACAGAGAAATAAGAGAAAAATAAAAAGAAGAAAAATTGGAGATGAAATAAAAGAGGTTGAATGAAGGAACAACAACAGAAAACAGGACATATAAAGATCAAGGAGAGAAAATAAACAGCATAGGGATAGTAAATTTTTAAACAAGAGAAAAAAAAAAGAAAAATAAACTAGCAGATAAACAAAGGAAGGGGATACACAACAAGCAAGAAACAAGACAGCTATGACTCACTTAAAAAATGTGACAGAAAATTAAAAAATAAAAAATAAAAAACATGAAGAAACAGGCTTCTCTCTTATATTCCTAAGGATCTCCTCAGATTGTTGGTATTCATCAATCACTCACCCTGCAGCCTGCCCTCTGCAGGTTTTGACCTGGGTTTTAGTAAGTACAATAAGGGAAATTTTTTAAAAAGGGAATCTTTTTCTTTTTTTATTTGAAAAAAATAAGAGTTCCAAAAAAAGCTAAAGAAAGAGAACATCTGTATCTTCCCTCTCATAAAGTTTCAGTTAATGCCTGATAACCTGGCAGATAACCTCTTAAAGAAGAACCAGGAAGTGAATCAGGGACCTCATATATTCTAGGCAGGAATTCTTCCACTGAGCTATTCTGCCTCCTTGGGTAAATTAGCCCATTTTCTCTCGGGCAGGTTATATTCCCTGCAGTCTGAACCAGAGTGGTCCTGATCAGCTGCCTTTCTCTGCCTCCTCTCTGATGTAATTCTGCTCTTTTCCTAGGCATTTGGGCATGACCACCTGCCTGAGGAGATCCCCCTCCCCTCTCCCTGTTGAGTCTGTGTCACTTCTGATATTCAAGAGGAGCCAGCTGGCTAAACACACCACAAAGAAATTACTCTCCACCCTCCCAGACCCCTTTTACTTACAGGGATTCTGTCATCACATTCCCTTTTGGAGCAGGGGGTCAGGAGCACCACATAGTCTATCCACCCTGAGGGCCAGGTATGTGTGACACTTCCAGCCACTGAAGTAAGCAAACCACGATTTCCCCCTTGCTTCCTTATCTGTCCCGTACCCTCCTAGATGACTCCAAGCACCTTCCTATGGAGGTAGATTTTTTCTTTACTCTTAGTTAGATACAGTTCCCCAGGAGTTTTTACCTCAGTTAATATCTCAAGGGTGGGAGAGGGGAGCCCTTCCCAGCAGTGAGGAGGTTTAATAACTCAAGATTAGCTGTTTTGGTTTCTTCATCTCTCTGAATATCACTCTTCTGGGAGTTGTGAAGCACTGTCCTGATTTGATGTACCCCAAAGCAGGTCACCAAGGCAGCCTCTGGCTTTTTCTCTGTTGTTTTGGTGAGATCTAAACCTTATCTTCCTAACCCATTGGCCATCTTCCCACTGAAATTCCCACATTCTTGAGGAAATCCTTTGAAATACAAAAGTCTTTAAGTTTGAAGAGGTCCCATTTACCCATGTTTTCTTTGGTTGCTCCTGCTTTCAGTGTACGGTTTAAGAATCCAACAACTACCACCAGATTTTGAAGATGTTTCCCTAAATTTTCATCTGAGAGCTTTATGGTTTAACTTTTATATTTAGGTCTTTGATCCATTTTGAGTTAAGATGTTATAAGGTGTGAGATAGGGGTCTTCTTTCTTTCTTTTGGCTATGGATATTCAGTTCTCCCAGGACCATTTGTTGAATAGACTGTTCTGCCCCAGCTGGATGGGTTTGACATCCTTGTCAAAAATCACTTAACCATAGATGTGATGGTCTGTTTTTGAATGAAAATTCAATTCCATTGTTCTATGTATCTATCTTTATGTCAGCAATATGCTGTTTTTACTAGTGTAGCTAGGTAATATGATTGTGCATTTAAACGCATAGCCAGGCAAACACTCTTCCTTAAATTGAAACCTCTTTTTTTTTTCCATCTTGCTACTTTTCATTGCAAGTGGCAGAAATAGAGCAGTCTCTCTCCAAAGTAAAGATAAGGATAGCACATTTGATTTGTGCAAAATTTTATTTTTTTTCTGTCACTTCATTGTTCCAGCTCTTTTCTCTCTCTCTCTCTCTTTTTTTAAATTTTAGGCTATACTGGAGATTGAACCCACCTTCTCATACATGGGAAGCAGGCACTCAACCATTGAGCTCCACCTGCTCCCTCTTTTCTCATTTTAATTAATTCTAAATTGTATTTGGAATAGTGTCAACTTATTCATTCTTGTTTTCACAGATGTAATAAATAAGTAAGCTGTGCAAAGTTACTAATCCCCCAAAATTAATTAATTTCTTCATTCATTCATTCAAAAAATATTTATGAGTTATGGGTAGGTAGCAGGCACAATATATGTAGCAGACATATACTGACAAACAGAACAAGCATGATTTTGTTTTCATGGAATATTATTTTGTGGAGCAGGAAAATAATCAAAAAGAAAATATCACACATATAATATTATATCAAGAGGTATATGTATTTTAGCAGCATCCTATGAGTCTCCCCACTAAAGGTCCTTTATTGGGTTGTCAGTATAAGTAAAATCTTTGAAAATACTCTGGGAGGTCCTTACATATATGAAAAATTTGACTTCATTTTATTGGTTTCTTATCTGCCTCCTTGTTTGTTTTCAGCTTTGAAAATGACTTTGCAGCAGACAATAAGACACAAAGCAATTCGTGCTTGTGGGAACATGAACAATTCACATTATGGAGGTTTGAATGACTATGTAGTATTTTCAGTAACTTACAAAGGGAATTGTGAGGGTGGAGACATCATGAGGAATGGATGGGGAGTTATTACTCTTCCCATCTACACTTTGCATCTTTCCCTGTAGATTATGACCAAATTGAAATCTCTTTTTTTTTCTTTTTCATCTTGCAACTTTTAAAAGAATCAATGGAATTTTTTTCTACATGGCCTTTTGAAAATATATGGCACGATAATTTATTAAAACTTAAACTGAGTGTAAAATTTTTCTTTAATTTTCTTCTTTCCCTGCCAAGGTGGTAGTTGGTCTCTGCAAAGCAGAACCAGCCAAAAGTATATAATCAGCTCATTGAAGTGGTCACACAGAGTAAATTGGAGACTGAGGGGAAGGTGAGTTGGAGCTGAGTTCTATGGGACCCTTAAAATGAGTCACAGTGTAAGTTCAGAAAAGAGAAATGGGATTTCATTGGAACATGGGAGACTGGCAAAGGGTCTCAGCATAAGCAGCTCTATAGGAATTGAGTTTCTAAAGAAGAATGCACCTGAGATTTTTCAAATACAGACCATATTTTATTTAGTGTGAAGTCACAACTTAATTTTATTATTTTTTTTAAAGAAGCTTTAGATTACATAAATATCTGTGTTTACTTTTTAGTTTTTGATGGTTTATATTTTCAATTATTAAATATACAAAATAAAGTAAAAAAAAAAAAAAAGAAAGAAAAAAACATAAGGATTCCCATATACATCAACCCCTATCCCTCCCAAACTTTTCCCCATTAACAACATCTTTCATCAGTGTGGGCATTTGTTCCAATTGATGAACACATATTGAAGCATTGCTACTAACTATGGTCTATAGTTTATATTATGGTTTACAATTTGCATTGCACAATTTTAAAGGTTTTGACAGAATGTATAATGGCCTGTATCATCATTGCAATGTGCAGAACAATTCCAATGTCCCCAAAATGCCCAATGTTACACCTATTCTTCCCTCTCCCTTCCCTCAGAACCTCTGTTGACCACTGCCTTTATATCAATGTTACAAGTTCTTCCATTACTAGAATAATAAGTCTGCTTTGTTCCATAGCTGCACTTCCCCTTTATGTTTATTTATTCTTCAATCCTGAGGATTTTGGAATGGTGATGTCCACTCTGCTTCTGACTGAGAGAGGGCTTAGATCTCATGGGGCAAATGGATGGGACTGTCTTGCTTCCAGTTGTAGATACTCCCTATTTTTGGGGATGGGCATTGTCATCCTTCTGGTTGAGTCTGATGAATTGCAGGGTTTATATTGACTGCAACTCTGTTGAGATTCAGGGCTCAATCAGCATATGAACAGCCTGAAGATTTAATCTCTGGGACACATATTTAATGGGTATAGTGCTAGTTATAGGTTGAAATAAAAGAAGCATAAGAATTATTGTGTAGGAATATTATGAGTCCAACTTCAATACATTGGGGGGATCAGTTATCATATATTCCAAGGTAAAGCCCACTGACAAGGAGCCAAATAACTGTTGTCTTCTGCCCTGCCTATAGTGTCCAGATGACTCTCAGGGGCTCCCTGCTTGAGGTACTGCTTACTGTGGCAGTCAGTGAGATATTCCTAAGACATGCTTAAAGTGTAACCTCTGGAATGACCTTCCAACCCACTTTGAAATTTCTTAGCCATAAAAATATATTTGTATTTAATATTTCCACTCTTTGTTCAAGATCTTTTTCCAAATGCATTGCTAGTTGGTACTTGGTAATAATCCCTCAGTGCCAGGGATGCTCATCCCTGAGAATCATATCCCATGCTGGGAATATAGTGAATTTATATGCTGAATTTGGCTTATAGAGAGGCCACATTAGAGCAACAATGAGGCTTTTAGAAGGTAACTCTTAGGCAACATATAATACTAGTCTAAGTTTCAATTTCACGAGAACAATGATCATAAGTACAAGCTACAATATCAAGGGACTGGCATATTGGTCTGTCCTTCGCTAGGCACTGCCCAAGTACACTAGGAATTCTTGCCACTGCATTAGAGAATGTAATACGACTCCCCTGGATGGGAATTCAATATTGCTTTGGTTATTGCATGGGTCTCCACTCACTGAGACCACACCCCCTGACCACTTGAACACATTCATGTTCCATAGAGACATGCTCCAGGTATACACCCTTCCCCACACATCCCTCACCACCAACACCCTGCACCAGTGATCCTCCACTGCCATACTTGTGACTTTTCTGCAATCCAACACCTCCCCAAAAACAAAGCCAATAAATAAATAAACAAATAAACAAACAAATAAAAACAAGCTAAAATATAAAAAAAGATTAAATTTTTTTGCATTGTGCCTTTCATTCCCATGAGATCTGTTATCTTTTATATACAGTGATTTCTTCTGTATGTTCTCCAAGTGTTTTATTTTTTCACATTATTTTCAAAGAAGCTTTAGGTAACAGAAAAATCATGTAGAAAATATAGGGGATTCCCATATACCCAACACTTCCCCTCCCCCCTCACCTTGTCCCCTATTAATAATGTCTTACAGAAGTATGGTACATTTGTTACAATTGATGAACAAATATTGAAGCATTGCCACTAACAAGGTCAATGGTTGACATTATGGGTCATATTCTGTACTATACACAGTTATAAGTTCTAACAAAATCCATAATGTTCTGTATCTGTCATTGCAAAAGCATGCAGAACAATTCCAATGCCTTAAAAATGTTCCATGCTCTATCCATTCTTCCCACCCACTCCCCTCAGAACCTATGACATATTGGTCCATCTTTTTTATTAGTCCATTGCCTATGTTCTTGAGAGAATTTTGGCCCTCTATTTGGGAACCTGGCAGGACTCCCAAAGATGGGAGTTTAATATTTCCTTGTTTATTGTGTGGGTCTCCACTTATTAAGATAACACCTTATGACAAGATGAACTCTTTCATACTCAATAGATGCATTCTCCAGGCACACTCTTTCCCACATATCTCCCCAACCCCAAGAACCTGTGCCAATAACCCTCCCCTGATGTATTTGTTAAAAGAAAATTCCCACCATTTTAATTTTTTTTTAAAGATTTTATTTATTTATTCATTCATCCCTCCCCCTGCTGCCCGTGCTCGCTGTGTCAGCCAACCACGCCATGCGGGTGGGCCCGCCCCCACCAGGAGGCCCCGGGAACCGAACCCGGGGCCTCCCATATGGTAAACGGGAGCCATACTGATTGAGCCACAGCTGCTTCCCCCACCATTTTAATTTTAACCACAGACCTACAAGTCCCCAGAGTTCACCTGTTCCTTTCCCCAGTCCTCCACCCAATTCCATGGAGAGTCCAACCCAACACCCCTGGCCTGCTTACTCTCATATTCCAACACCTTTGACCCCACTCACATTCCTGCACTAATATCACCCCATCAACTGCCAAACCACCACTTCCACCTTATCATATATTTTGAAGTCACAATTTTAACATAGTTAAAAGCAAATGCATTTTATTTAGTTATGCTGTATTTTCAGTATCAGCTCATAAAAATATATATTTGTATGCATGCCATCAGAGATTTTTCAGACTGTCAATATAAAGGTTGATTTGTATCTATCCTTCTGCCAATATCATGCTGTTTTGACAACTGTACCTTTGTAATCAGTTTTAAAGTCAGGAAGTGGGGGTCTTCCAAAATTATTTTTATTTTTTAAAATGGTTTTGGCTATTTAACCTCCCTTAACTTCCAAGTAAATTCAGTGATTGGCATTTCCATTTCTGCAATGAAGATGTTGAAATTTTGATTGGGATGGCATTGAAACTGGAAATCATTTGGGGTAGAATTTACAGCTTGGCAATATTTAGTCTTCCAATCCATGAGCATGGAATATCTTTCCATTTATTTAGATCTTCTCTGATTTCTTTTAGCAAAGTTTTGTAGTTTTTCATGCTTAAGTCTTTTACATGCTTGTTTAAATTTTTTCTTAGATCTTTGATTTCTCATTGCAATTGTAAATGGAATTTTTTTCTTGACTTCTTCTTCATGTTGTTCTTACTAGTGTATAGTAACACTACTAATTTTTTCATATTGATAATGTACCCACTATATTGCTGAATTCATTTGTTAGCTCCTGTGGCTTCTTTGTAGATTCTTTGGAACTTTTTATACATAGGATCAATTCTTCTACAAATAGTGAAAATTTTACTTCCACTTTTCCAAATTGGATGTCTTTTATTGCTTTTGTTTTCCTAATTGCTCTTATTATTGTTATTCACAATATTAAATAATAGTGGTGGCTGGGCATCCTTGTCTTGTTCCTGATCTTAGAAGGAGGTTTTCAACTTCTCCCCATTGAGTATGATGTTAGCTGTGGGTTTTTCATATATGTACTTTATCCTGTTGAGAAAGTTTCCTTCTATTCCTATCTTTCAGAGTGTTATCAAGAAAGAATCACATTAATTGATTTTCTTGTGTTGAACCAATCTTGTATAGCTGAGATAAAACCCACTTAATTATGGTGTATAATACTATTAATGTGCTGTTGGATTCAACTTGCAAGTATTTTATTGCAGATTTTTGCATCTATACCAATTGATTTCTTTTTAGGAGGCACTGGGGATTGAACCCAGAACTTTGTGCATGAGAAGTAGGTGCTACATCTGCTCTCCTATGCCAATTGTTTTTGTTTTTTGCTTTTACTTTTTAGTTGTTTATTATTTTTCTTTTTTAGTAAGTACTGGGGATTATACCTGGGACCTCATATATGCAATGCAGGCACTCAAACACTGACCCATTCCTGCTCTCCAGCCAATTATTTTTTTTTTTTTTTACTGGGAGGTCCTGGGGATTGAACCCAGGTCCCTCCATATGGGAGACGGACATCCAACCATTTGAGCCACATCAGTCCCCCCAGACGGACATCCAACCATTTGAGCCACATCAGTCCCCCCAG
>JAKSZT010000536.1:2504764-2522010 GCA_026826555.1 Tolypeutes matacus
CCCCCCAGACGGACATCCAACCATTTGAGCCACATCAGTCCCCCCAGCCAATTACTTTTTGACAAGCCTGCCAAGTCCACTCAATTGGGAAAGAACAGTCTCTTCAACACATGTTGCTGGGATACCTGGATATCCATAGACAAAGGAATGAAGAGTAACTCCTGTCTCATGCCATGTACAGAAAGTAACTCAAAATGCTTCAAAACACAAATATAAGAACCAGAATGATTAAACTAATCATCCTGAAAACATAGGGAAGAATGTTCAGGGCACTGTGTTAGGCAATGATTTCTTAGCTTTGCACCTAAAACACAAGAAATAAAAGAAATAATAGATAAAGGGAACATTATGAAAATTAAAAACTTCTTTTGTGCTTCAAAGGACATTATCAGGTAAGTAAAAAAAGAAAACATCTCAATTGGAGAATATATTTGCAAATCATATGTCTGATAAGAGTTTGATATGCAGAATATATAAAGAAATACTACAATTCAATAATAAAAAGATAAGCAACTCATTTAAAAATGGGCAAAAGAATTGAATAGACATTTCTGCCAAGAAGAAATAAAAATGGTCAACAAAGCACATGAAAAAATCCTTCAACATCATTAGGTATTAGGAAAATGCAAATCAAAACCACAATGAGATACCATTTCACACCCACTAAAATAGCAACCATTTTAAAAATGGAAAATGACAAGTGTTGGGAAGAGGATGTGGAGAAATAGGGACACTCATTCATTGCTGGTGGGAATGTGAAATGATGAAGTCACTGTGGAAGATAGTTTTGCAGTACCTCAAAAATTTAAGCATAGAATTACCATATGATGCTGCAACCCCACTTCTGGGTATATACCAAAACAATCTGAAAGCAGGAAATCAAACAGATATTTGCAAACCAATGTTCATAGTGTCGTTACTCACAATTGCCAAAAGATGGAAGCAACCCAAGTGTCCATCAACTGATGAATGGATAAGTAAAATGTAGTTTACACATGAAATGGAATATTATTCAGCTATAAAGAAGATTGAATTTGATACATGTGACAACATGGATGAATCTTGAAGACATCATGTTGAACAAAATAAGTAAGACACAAAAGGACAAATATTTTATGATCCCATTGATATGACATAATTCGAATTTAAAAACTTGTAGAGTTAGAATCTAGAATATAGTTTACCAGAGACCAGGGTGGGGATACATAATGGGGAGTTAATGCTTAAATTGTACACAGTTTCTATCAGGGATGATGGTAAAATTTTCGTAATGGATGGTGGTGATGGTAGCAGAACATTGTGTAATTAATGGCACTCAACTATATATATGAATATGGGAAATAGGATAAATTTTAGGTTGCTTTTCTGTTGATAGAATAAAAAATATAGGACTGTATAACATAAAGAAGGAAACCTATTCTAAGTGATGGAATGTAGTTAATAGTACAGTTATAAAAATATTCTTTCATGAATTGTAAAAAAATACTACATAAATGGAAGTTGTTAATAATGGAGTCGTATATGGAAACTGTATTTTATGCATGATTTTTTTTTGTAAAACTCCAACTTCTATAATTTAAAAAATAAATTTGTGAGAGATGTGTGGGTTTATTTACTGCCTTTCAATTGTTAAAATGGTCTATTTTTTTCATCTTTATGCCAGTACCACAATTGTTTTGGTTACTGTACCTTTGTAGTACAATTTGAAGTTGGGAAGTGTGAGTTCTTCAACTTTGCTCTATTTTCTCAATATTGTTCTGTGTATTTGGGGAATTCTGAAATTCCACATGAAATTGAGGATTGCATTTTCCATTTCTGCATAATTCATTGCTGGGGCATTGATAAGGATTGAATTGAAAATGTAGATGATTTTTTGTAATACATCTTGGCAATATTAACACTTCTAGTTCATTAAAATGCAATATCTTCCTACTTATTAGGTCTTATTTAGTGGCTTTCATCAATGTTTTTTTCCAGTTTTCAATGTAAAAGTATTTTATATGCTTGGTTAAACTTATCCCTGTATATATTATTCCTTTTAGCAATTGTGAATAATGTCTTTATGAACATCAGTGTGCATATGTTTGTTTGCATCACTGCTCTCAGTTCTACTGGGCATACACCTAGGAGCAATATTGCCAGGTTACATGGTAGATCTTTTTTTTTTTTTCTTTTAAATGTCTTTTTTTTTTTTTTTTTAATATATATATATATACATATATTTTAAGAGGTGCTTAGATTACCCAAAATATTACACGGAACCCACTGGGATTCCCATGCTGCCCACCTCCCACACCTCCCACCACATCCAACACAAACATCTCCCATAGTGTGGCCCACCAACCTCAATGAACTTACACATCCTGGAGCCTTGCCACCAACCATAGACCACAGTTCACACTGTAGACCACACTATGGTAGATCTTTATCTAATTTCCTTAGGAACCACCAAACAGACCCCCACAGTAGCTGTACCATTCTACATTCCTGCCAGAGTAAATAAGCATTACTATATTTCCACACCCTCTAACACTTGTAGTTTTCACACATTCTACTATGTGTGAAATGATATCTCATTGTTGCTTTGACTTGTATTTCCCTAATAACAAGTGAGGTTGAACATTTTTTTATGTGCTTTTTGTTCATTTGTAATTCTTCTTTACAAAAATCTCTCTTCAGGTCTTTTACCCATTATTTATTTGCATCATTTGTCTTTTGATTGTTGAGTTGTAGGATCTCTTTACATAACATGATTTTAGACCCTTGTCAGATATGTGAGTTCCAAATATTTTTTCCAATTGAGTAGGCTGTCTTTTTAACTTCTTCACAAAGTCTTCTGAGGTGCAGAAGTGTTTAATTTTAAGGAGGTCCCACTTATCTATTTCTTATTTTGTTGCTTGTGCTTTGGATGTAGATGTTTCCTTAAGTTATCCTGTAGGAGTTTTATGGTCCTGATATTTATGTTTAAATCATTGATACATTTTGAGTTGATTCTTCTATAGGGAGAGCGATAGGGGCCCTCTTTCATTCTTTTGGTTACCTATATTCAGTTCTCCCAGCACCATTTATTTTCTGTCCTAGAAATGTAGACTTGGTAGGCTTGTCAAAAATCAATTGACCATGGAGGTGAGGTTTTATTTCTGAACTCTCAATTCAATTCCATTGATTAGAGTGTTTATATTTATGCCAATAATATGCTGTTTTGACCACTGTAGCTTTATAATACACTTCAAGGTCAGGGAAACAAGAGTCCTCCAATTACCCTCTTCTTATTGAGGTTGCTTTTGGCTATTTGAAATACTTTTCCTTCCAAATAAATGTGGCAGTTGACTTTTCTATTTATTTAAATTAGGCTGTTGGAATTTTTATTGGTATTGCATTGAGTCCATAAATCAGTTTGGATAGGATTGGCATCTTTACAATATTTAGTCTTCCAATCCATGAAAACAAAATGTCCTATTTGTTTATGTCTTCTTTGATTTCTTTTGGTAGTGTTTTGTAGTTTTCTGAATACAGATCCTTTATATTCCTGGTTAAATAAATTCCTGGATATTTGAGTCTTTTTGTTGCTATTGTAAATGGAATTTTTTCCTTGATTTCCTACTCAGCTTGCTCATTACTTGCGGATACAAATGCTACTGTATTTTGCATGTTGACCTTGTTTTCTGCCACTTTTATGAACTCATTTATTAGATCAAGGAGAGTTGTTGTAGATGTTTCAGGATTTTCTAAATATGGTATTATGTCTGCTGTTAATAATGAGAGTTTTCCTTCCTCTTTTCCAATTTGGATCACTTTTATTTATTTTTCTTGCCTAATTGCTTTAGATAGAACTTCTAGCACAGTGTTGAATTACAGTGGTGACAGTGGGCTTCCTTGTCTTTTTCCCAATTTTAGAGGTCAATCTTTCAATCTCTCTCTATTGAGCACTATGTTAGCTGTAGGATTTTCATATATGCCCTTAAATATGTTGAGGAACTTTCCTTCAATAATTATCTTTTGAAAAGTTTTTATCAAGAAAGGATGCTGGATTTTGTCAGATGCCTTTTCTGCATCAATTGAGATGATCATTTTTTTTTTCTTCTTTAATTTGTTAATGTGGTGTAGTGCATTAATTGATTTTCTTATGTTGAAACATCTTTGCACATTAGGAATAAAATCCATTTGATTGTGATGTATAGTTGTTTTTATCTGCTGTTTGATTTGATTTGCAAGTATTTTGTTTGAGAATTTTTACATCTATGTTCATTAGAGATATTGTTCTGTAATTTTCTTTTCTTGTAGTCTCTTTATCTAGCTTTAGTATTAGGGCAATGTTGTCTTCATAAAATGTGTTGGGTAATTTTCCCTCCCTTTAAATATTTTTGGAGGAGTTTAACAGGTTTGTATTAATTCTGCTTGGAATGTTTGGTGGAATTCACCTGTGAAGTCATCTAGTACTTGAATTTTCTTCGTTGGAAGATTATTGTTGACTGATTCAATCTCTTTGCTTGTGATTGGTTTGTTTAGTCCCTGTATTTCTTGTAGGGTCAATATAAGTTGTTTGTGCATTTTTAAAAATTTGTCCATTTCATCTAGATTTTCAAATTTGTTTGCATGCAGTTTCTCATAGTAGACTCTTATGACCCTTTTATTTCTGTAGGATCAGTCAAAAAGTCCCCCTTTTAGTTCCTGGTTTTATTTATTTGCATCTTCTCCCTTTTTTGCTTTGTTAATCTTGCTAATGGTTTGTCTATTTTATTAATCTTATAAAAATACAGCTTTTGGTTTTGTTGATTTTCTCTATTTCTTTTGTTGTTAATTTCATTTATTTCTGCTCTAAACTTCTATTTCTTTCTGCTTGCTTTGGGATAGGTTTGCTGTTCTTTTCCTAATTTGTCCAGTAGTTCAGTTACTTTGATTTTAGCTCTTTCTTCTTTTAAAATATAGGCATTTGGTGTTTTTAATTTCACTTTTAGCACTCTCTTTGTTGTATCTAATAAGCTTTGATAGGTTGTGTTCTCCTTTTCATTTGTCTCAATATATCTACTAATTTCTATTTCAATTTCTTCCTTGACCCACTGACTATTTAAGAGTGTTGTTTAGCCTGCATATATTTGCAAATTTCCCTCATTTTCACCTATTATTGATTTCCAGCTTCATTGCATTATGATCAGAGAAGGTGCTTTGTATAATTTTAATCTTCATTGACAGCTGTGTTGTGGCCCAACATGTGGTCTATCTTGGAGAAAAATCCATGAGCATTTAAGGAGAATGTATAACTTATTGATTTGGGGTGCAAGGTTCTGTATAAGTTTGTCAAATCTGGCTCATTTATACTATAGTTAAAGTTCTCTCTTCTCTTGTTGATCTTCTGTCAAGTTCTATCTGTTGAAGTGAGTGGCATATTGAACTTTCTAACTATTATTGTAAAGATGTTTACCTCTCCATTCAGTTTTGCCAGAGTTTGCCTCATATATTTCGGGGCACCCTCGTTAGGTACATAGATAGTTATGGCTGTTAATTCTTTCTTGTTGATTGTCCCTTTTATTAACATATAATGGCATTCTGCATCTCATCACCTTTTTGCTTTTAAAGTCTTTGTTTTCTGACAGTGGTATAACAACTCTGCTTTCCTTTGGTTAATATTTCCATGAAATATATTTTTCCAACCTTTCACTTTCAGTTGCTTTGCATCCTAGAGGCTAAGGTGAGTCTCCTGCACACAGCATATGGATTGCTTATGTTTTCCTATCCATTCTGTCAGCTTATATCTTTGAATTGGGGGGTTTAATCCACTGACATTCAATTAATACTGTAAAGGCATTCATTACTTCAGCCATTTTATCGTTTGGCTTTCACCTGTCATATCTTATTTTTGTCCATCCTGTAACCTTTTTACTTACCCTTTATCATGGTCTTCACTTCTACTCTCTCATCCAAACCTTTCTACTTTATTTTTTCTTTTCTGGCTGCAGAATTCCTTTTAGTGTTTCCTGAGTAGCTGAATACTTCTGTACAAACTCTCTTAGTTTTTGTTTACCTGTGAATATTAAAAGCATACCGTTTTGCCAGATAAAGAATTATTGGCTGGCTATTTTTTTTTTCAGTACTGTAATTATATTATACCAATGCCTTCTTGCTTCCATGGTTTCTGAAGAGAAATCCGCACTAAGTCTTATTGAATGTCCTTGCATGTGATGTTCACTTTTCCCTTCTTGCTTTCAGAATTTTCACTGTATCTTTCACACCTGGCATTCAGCATACTATGTGTCCTTTGGTAAGTCTATTTAGATTTATTCTTATTGGAGTATGCTGTACTTCCTGAACACATATATTCATGATTTCATGAGAGTTGGGAAATGTTCATCCATTACCTCCTAATACTCATTCTACCTCTTTTCCCTTCTCATCTCCTGTTAGAACTCCCATAACACATATGTTGATGCACATCATGTTATCATTCAAATCCCTCAGCCCCTGATCATTTTTTTCCCACTTTTTTTCTCTGGTTTTCTTTCTCCTCAATTCTAGTTCTTCCCTCTACATCACTGATTCTTCTTATTGCAAATCTGCTTTTGTGTGCCTCTATTGCATTTTTAATCTCACTTATTGTGTCTTTCATTCTCATAAGCTCTGTTATTTTTCTATCGAAGATTTCAAATTTTTCTTTGTATTCACTAAGTATCTTTTCAATGTCTTTTATTTCTTTAGCCATGTCGTCCTTCAACTCTATGATTTGATTAGGAGATTTGTATGAACCTCAATGATTAGCTATTTCAAGTCCTCTGTCTTATCTGGAGATTTTATTTGTTCTTTGCCTGAGTCATATCTTCTTTCTTCTTTGTATGGCTTGTAATTTTTTGCTGATGTCTAGGCATCTGATTATGATGCTGAGTTTACTCTTATGTTCAATTTCTCTCTCTTGCCTGAGGATTTACTGTTAAGTGGTTGTGTGCTATCACTGTTATTTGACTCTTGGTTTAACTTGTTCTAGATATTTAGGATTGCCCCCTTTTAAACTGCTCATTTGTTGGTTAAGGAGCCAATATTGGGGTGTAGGCCAGTTTCCAAGTGCCTTGGAGAGGTTGGTAGTAAAGACATCTACTTACCTCTTTTATTTAATATTTTTCCTTTTTTTCATGCACTTTTCTGCTCTTGCCAGCAGATGGTGCTTTTTGGCTGATCTCTCAGCTCAGATCTCAGATCCTATGGGGAGTGCATTCAATTTAACTCCTCATGTGGGTCAGTAGTGCAGAAACAATATCTTCATCCTGACCAAGCCTCACAAACAAACTTTCTCAGAGTATGTTCTCCATACTTGGCTGGCACTCTGTCCCTCCCTCTGCCTCTTCAGTAACCAGCCTGGGGCAGTAGGGAGGGTGTTTGAGAAGGCAACTTATCTTTAGCTCCCTGTGGTCTGTCAGGGCAAACAATATTATGGCCCCACCCAGCCTGGAAGTGTGTGACCTCTCTAATGTAGCAGACTAAGTTATCGGGTCAAAATCTGAATTTGCTATAGGTGATGTCCCAATTCTCCCCTTTCTTGGGGAAAAGGATCCCTGAAACCCATCAGTCTGCAGCCACTGCAGTCCACAGAGTGCTCTTTGCTCCATAGATAGGGGTATGGGTGCAAACTGCTGCTTTTGCAGCTCTACACATGGAACTTTTCAGTCAGCTAACACTCATTTCTTTCACCCCTCTCTCCTCTTAGTGGTGTTTCACCTTCCCCTGGTGTTCTGAGCCCCAGACAACCCTCTAGACTGTCTCTGCTGTTCTTTAGCTATTTTTTTTTGGGAGAGAACTGATTCCTCTATCTATCTAATCCTCCAGCTTCCTGGAACTCCTATTGTATTCTCTTATAAACATTTTTGTTTCTGTAAGGTTAGTAGTGACATCCCCATCTTCCATCCTGATTTTGGTTATTTGTTTCTTTTTTATTTTTTTTCCTTGTCAGTCTAGCTAAAGTATTGTTGATTTTCTTCAAAGAACCAAGTTTTCACTTTGTTTGTTCCCTCAATTATTTTCTGTTCTCTATTTCATTTATCTCCACTCTAATCATAATCATTTCTTTCCTTCTGCTGACTTGGGATTTAATTTTCTCTTCTTTTCCTAGTTCCTCAGGAATGTTTGTTAGGTTATTAATTTGAGTTCTTTCTTCTTTTTCAGTATAGATGGTCAAATCTCTAAATTTCTCTCTGATAACTGCTTTCACTACATCTCATAAGTTTGGGTATGTTGAGTCTTCATTTTTATTTAGCTCTAAATATTTTCTAATTCTTCTTGTAATTTATTCTTTATTCCATTGGTTGCTAAAGAGTGTGCTGTTTAAATTCCATATATTTGTGAATTTTCCAGTTTTCCATCTTTTATCAATTTCTAGCTTCATTCTATTTTAGTCAGAGCAATTGCTTTTATGATTTAAAATTTATTAAATTTATTGAGACTCTTCTTGGACCCTAACATATGATATATCCTGGTATATGATCCAAGTGCATTTAAAATGAACGTTTCTTTTGCTGTTGTTGGATGAAGTATTCCAAATATATTTTTACATATAGTTGAATTATAGTATTATTCAGGTTTTTTATTTCCTTGTCAATGTTTTATCTAGATATTCAATTATTTTTAATAAATTGTGCAACAGAATCTCCAAATATTATTACAGAATCATTTCTCCCTTCAATTTTGTCAATGTTTGCTTCATATATTTTGGAACCTTTTTATTAGGTGCATACATGTTTAAAACTTCTTGTTAAATTGACCCTTTTAAAAACTATGTAGCATAATCACCATAGTAACCATAAAGAGAATAATTAAAAATCTACACAAAAGGAATTGAGAATTGATTCAAAATGTCTCATTATTAAAAGTCATATAAACAAAAATGAAGACAATAATATAGAAAAGAAAGGGCCAAAAAAGTATAAAACTTATATAAAACAATTAGCAAATCATAGAAGTAAGTTTTTCCTTGTCTTAATTACCTTAAATGTAAATGGATTCAACTCTGCTTTAGTATGCCAGATTTCTATTATGAATACCACACAATGAGTTGGCTTAAATAATGTGATTTTATTGCTTCACAGTTCAGAGGATAGAAGACCTGTTTTGTCCTGGGTTCTGTAGCTTTCTGGAGCAGCTGGTTTGCCACAATTCTTGGGGTTTCTTGAGCTGTATTCCAGCCTCACTTCACATGGCAATGTCCTCTTCCTTCTCCTATGAGTTCTTGCTAACTTCCTACTACATCTTTCCATGGAATTCTTCATTTGAGTCCTCCTGTAATCTGAATTAAGACCCACCCTCATTTATGTGGCCTTTCCTTAACAAAGCACAATATCTTCATAAGGTCTCATTAGCAATAGTTTCACACCCACAAGAATATAGAGTAAGATTAAGAACATTTCTAAATTGGGGTAGATAATTCAACCAACCACATTCTCCAATCAAAAGGTAGAGATTAGCAGGAATGAAATCATTAATTTCATTGTACACCTTCATTAAAGCTCTTGAATGACCAGGATTATTGTCAATGAGCAGTAATACATTATAAGGGTATCCTGGAAATGGACCTTCTTCATTCAACCTCTGTTTATTAACACATTTTTTTCTGGAGTACCAGAAGAAAAGGTACTACCTTGAACATCTGCCTTGCAATACTGTAACACTGCTTGGAGAGTAAGAGGAACAAAGAGTCCAGCCAATGAGCATCTTATTTGCTCAGGTAGTGGTACATATTATGCAAATTAGCAAGGAGCCTGTTTGCAGGACAAGGCATTGTTTTCTTCATGACAACATGCTCTATTGTCCAATTTCTGTTTCTGATTCATGACGTCCCTAGATTCAACTATCCAGAGCAGGGAATACAAACTGATTGTTCCTGAATTGAGACAGGGTGCATGGGATCTTAGAGTCCTGCTCTAGAACTTTTCTAGCAGGGGCTAGGACACTGCTAATAGCCTTGAGGGTCTCACTCAGCAAGGCTATGTAAACAGAATCACCTGGTCTCCTCCACCACTTTTCCATGTCTCTACATCTACCCTCCCTTCTTACATGCCTAACATTATCCTCACATTTCCCCTAACAAATAAAAAATGGATTTGAGCTCACATTAACGTGACCCCTAGCTAGCTTATGTGAACACAGCTTGAACCATGATTGGCCCTGGAGCCTCTGGAACCCCTGGACAGTCCTGCCAGGCAGTAGCTCCAGGCCTCTGGGTTTAGAGCCACCCAAAATGCTCAGTTTTCTCATCCTAGATGAATGGCTAAAGGCCACCATTGAAGGATAGGGCTTCTTTTTTCCAGTGGCAAATAATTTATTGTGTGTCTACCACCATCTAGACACTTTCCAGATATTCTGTCATGTAATCTTTATGACAAATCTATGAACTTGATAATAGTATTATCACTATTTTATCAAAGAGGTTGTAGAGTATGTCTTTCTATTAATCACACATTCAGTTCTTGGAAGGGCAGAATAGCTATCTACATCTGGGACCCCAGATCTCATGGTCTTCCCCAGCAGGACCTGAGAGTTTTATAGAGCATAGCTTTGGACATGTCAAAGGAAGTTTGGGGCATATGGTCAGGTGATGCAGGTGGAGCAGGAAAAGGTTTCAGGTGTGATCCAGTTCCCCTTACCCCTATGGAGGTCTGCCTGGCTTCCCCATAGACCTTGGCCCTCCCCAGTTGATGGGTAATGAGAGTTCTGCAAGACCAGGGCTGTCTAGAAGCAAAGGGCCACAACACCCTAACTGGCTGAATAAGCTGAAGGAGGCAGACACACACCTCCCTAAATATTAATCTTGGCACTTGCCTAACAATGAAGATTCTTTCTTCCATTTTATTGACTATGAATATATTCCACAAAGAATAATGTATTTTTAAAAGTTCTTTAGCTTTCCTTGAATAGATCAGGGTATTTATTTTTAGAAGACATTTTTAAACTCTTAAAATTGCATGTGAGAACCATATTTTTGACAAATACAACTTTAAAAAAAAATAAAAGTAATGTCTCTGACCAACAACATGTAGGCTGCATGTGGATCCTTTTGGAAGAATGACAGAAATATGGGACAAAATCTCTTTTCTTACATGACTTCCCTAATCAGAGAGGAAAATAATGTTAAAGGTATATAAATACATGTTTGTTTGTATACAAATTAATCAGAGTGCATGTTTTGGATTATATAACTGATGAGGTTATGGACTTTATAGAAAGATAGAAAGACATTAAAGTCCTGAGTTCCTGAACGTGGTAACTGTACTCCCAGTAAAAACAACAATACTTTAGCTTTAAAGTATATTTGGGCCGTGGAAGAATACATATCTTTAACTTGGTAAATTAGTTATTAACATGGAAGTAATTGTTTAATCTAACTGCAGAAAAGGTCAGATTATTGTGCATATGTAATTTCTCTTTGTTTATATTCCATAAGTAATGTTCAAAGGGATGCTTGTTTCATCTTATTATCACGGGGTTTTATTTTTCTGAAATTAATTAGAGGAGTAGAAAGGCAATAAAGAAATAGATGAATAAACTTATAAATGCACACTGACAAATTAGATGAGTGGCCTGAAAGAATAGTAGAGTCATAATTAAGCCAATGGGGAGGAGAAAAGGAAGGCTAACTTAGGGTGAAATTCAGAGAAGGGATCTCTGAGGAATTGTCTATAATATAACAATGTAGGAAAATGAGTGTGGGGTGAAAATGTATGTGTAGAGATTGGAGTAGGAATGAAAGTTGACAATAGGGCCTAATGTACAGATAACATCAATGCTCCTTTGTATTTGCATGGTTCTGAGAGTGTGTATGAAAGATTAATCTCTGGATTTTTAAGGAGCTACCAGTTACTATTGGACAATTGAGGTAGATTATTATTTACTTGTGGGGTGAAATTTAATTGCTTCTGTTTGAGATATATTTCAACTTAGATGTCTATAACACAAAAAAACAAAATTTAAAACTTAGAAATAAAATCCAAGCAATAGTTTTGAACACAGCACAGAAGAGGTCTGGCAAAAATGGAAGTAATTAAAGAAATGCATGAGATTCCAAGGCATTATGTAACATTTAGTTTTGAAATGTTTCAGTAGTATTGATTTAGAATTTCTTGATGAGGACATTGGGAAGGAGTGACTAGAGCAGTTTGATGACAGTCAAGAGCCTCAGATATCAAAAAAAAAAAAAAAAATCCTAAGAAAAACAAAGTTCCCTCTAAGAAGTCATGGTCTAAGTCTGATTTCATTCCAAGTAAAAGGCAGATACACTCATTGGATTTAAATTTGAGAACACTGGTAATCATAATGATATTTATTTATGGTGAAATCACAAGTTATATTAGAAATGCACAGAGTGAGAGGATGTAAGAAAATGGTAACTAGATGAGATGGCTCTATAAGTTTGATTATAAAGAGGCTAAAAATTGGGCAGGAGCTTGAAGAACATAGTTTCACAGGTGGTTTTGGCTTCAAGCTTGAAGAAGACAGTGTGTTTAAATCATGAAAGGATGGATGGAAACTATATGGAGAGGTTGATGGTAAAGGGAATTTAGTGTCTATTCAATAAGTAAACTTTACTGAGAAAGTAGAAAAGAAAGGAATCCATTTACAAAAATTGGATGGCCAGGGGTAGAGATGATTCTTAACTTTAATTTTACTTTTCACAGAAGAGGAGTAACTGAAGGTTATGATTGTATGAGTATTTGTAGATTCCATAAGAATGAGTTGAGGTACTTTGTCAAATTAATTAGTTCCTTTCTGTAGTAGGAGGCAAAATCATCTGTTAAAAATGAAGGGAGAATACCATCAAGAGATGTTTGTGTGGGATGTGGTGGGAGATATGGGAGGTGGGGAACATGGGAATCCCAGTGGGTTCCGTGTAATATTTTGGGTAATCTAAGCACCTCTTAAAATATATGTATATATATATATATATAAATAACATTTTTGTAAGCAAATACACATATATGCATATATATTTATATATCATATTGCAAATGTTTGTATGTATTGTGAGAATTTTGATTTTTACCCATAATAAAAAAAAAAAAAAATGAAGGGAGGCAGGGCCAGGCTTCACCTCGAGCGAGGACCCAGGGCGAAGGAGGGATGGTGTGGGCTGCTGCGGAGGCTCGCGTTCACTGCCCCTAGGTCTGTTTCACACTCCTGCCCCCGGGCTGAGGCGGCGGTGGCGGTGGCTGAGGTAGGGCAGCTGGAAGGCGGGAGCAGGTGGTTTCAGGGATGGACTGCCTGCAGCTGGCGCAGGGACTGGAGCCAGCACTTGAGCTCAAGGAATGGCTCTGGTGTGACACCGACTGCTCATCTCCTCCCAGCCTCTTCTCCTACCAGGATCTCTGTACACCTCTGAGCAAGAGTGATAATGGTGGACATGGAGAGTCCATCTTACAGATGCATGTGAGTCCATTGTTGAGGCGAAGCAAATGCTTACCTAATTTTACAGAGTTGGTGGGTTTAAAATTTTTTGTTTGCAAATAAGCATATTATGCTTGACTATGTCATACCACTGTCTTCTTTCCTCCATGGTTTCAGATGAGAAATCCACACTTAATCTTATTGAGCTTCCCTTAAATGTGATGGTTCTCTTTTCTTTTGCTGCATTCATTATTTTCTTTTTGTCTTGAGCTTTGGACCTTTTGACAAGTATATGTCTTGGAGTAGGCCTGTTAGGATTTATACTGTTTAGGTGAGTTGTCCTTCCTGTACATGTACATCCCTTAACCTCAATAGGGTTGGGAAGTTTTTAGCCATTATTTCCTTCAACACTCCTTATGTTCCCTCTCCCTTCTCTTCTCCTTCTAGGGTGCCTATATTTTTAATCTCATCCATCACGTCTTTCATTCACATCAGGTCTGTTACTTTACTTTCCAGGCTTTCAAATTGTTCTTTATGCTCTCCCAGTGTCTTCTTAATACCCTTTATTTCTTTAGTCATATTTTCTTTAAATTCTTGAAGTGATTTAAGAGTTGTGTGGTTATCACTGATTAATTGTTTTAAATCTTGGATCTCTTTAGGATAGTTGTGTGGTTCTTTTGGCTGGACCATCTCTTCCTTCCCTAGTATGGCTTGTAATTTTTAGCTGAAGTCTAGGCATCTGAATATGTTGGTGAATTTACTCTGATGGACAATTTATCTCTCTTCAGTATTATTTTCATGCACAACTCCTCTTTTATATTTTATTTAACATATTTTCAGTATTTAAAATTGCCCATCTTAATTTATAAAAACCAGGCCAGAGACTCACTAGTGAGGCACAGATTTTCTCCTAGGGGCTAGATACAGAAAGCAGGAATAGTTTTTGTCCATGCAATTTCCAGAACCATCAGCAGAGATGCTAATTCGTGTACCTTTCCACGAAGGTATTTCAGTCTTGGCTTTCCTGTGTTCCTGTGTTGAATATTCAGATAATAAATTCAAAGCAGGCCCTGCTGGCTGAATCCACGGAAGAAAAACCCCCTGACTTCCTCTCCCATTTCCCTTGAAATATCTGAGAGTGAGGATATATCTGGTCCTCTCTCCATGGGCTGTAGACAGCCAGGTGATTTACCTTAGCTTAATGTCTTAGGTGGAGAAGGGGAGCCCTTCCCGGCCACCACAGGGATTGGGTAACTCATATTTGTCATTTTGACTTCTTTAACTCTCTGTACCCCACTTTCCTGGGTGTTGAGTAGCACTGTTCTGGTCTGCTGAAACCCAAAGCAGGTCCCTCAGACAGATTTTGTTTCTTTTTCTATTGTTTATGTAAGAAAATTCAGCTCTGCATGTTAGTCCATAACCATTTTCACACAATCCCCTATAATAAAATTTTAAATATTTAGTATGTGTATATGTTTCTGTGTGTGAAATGCAGATTACCATTCAGCACTGAGAATGATCTGAATTGAAATTCAAACTCAGTTTGAGATTTCTGTAAACAGTTACCACTTCCTCAGTGTTGCTCTCAAATATTCTACTCTGGACATTTGTAGATATGGCCATCTCTGAAACTGAATGCCCGTGATATTTTCAGGAGTTAGTAAACTTGAAAGATCTAATTATCAGCTGTACTCAGGAAGAGTGGGCCCTGTTGGGCTCATCTCAGAGAAAAATATTCAGAGACATGATAACGGAGAATACCTGTCATTTAGTCTCAGTGGGAGAGTCTCTAAATTTACCTATCTATCTATGAATTCTTCTATTTTCTTTCTTTCATCTTTTTTTTTAATTATTGTGGGTAAAAATCAAAATTTTCACAATACATACCAATATTTGCAAAATGATATATTAATATATATGCATATATGTGCATTTGCTTACAAAAATGTTATTTATATATATATATATATATAAATATATTTTAAGAGGTGCTTAGATTACCCAAAATATTACACAGAACTCACTTGGATTCCCATGTTGCCCACCTCCCACACCGCCCACCACATCCCACACAAACAACTCCCACAAGCGTGGCCCACCACCCTCAATGGACTTACACATCCTGGGGCCTTGCCACCAACCATAGGCCACAGTTCACACCGTAGACCACACTCTCTTCCACACAGTACTGAGTGGTGTGTGCTGATTTAAAAGGCCTACAAATTTTGCCACAATGGTACTCAGGACAACCTCCAAATCCCAAAGAAGCCCCTGTATTTCAACTGCTTGTCCCCTCCCTGCACCAAAAGTGTCAAGTGGCCACTGGCTCCACCTCATTGTTATAATTTCTTCCATTGCTAGAATCACCATATGTGAACAACAGAATACCATCAAGTCCACTCTAGTCCATAGTTCTTCTCCTAATCCTGAGGGGACTGGGATGGTGATGTCCACTCCACCTCCAAGTGAGAGAGGGCTTTTATCCCATGGATATGGTGGGTGGGATGATCCTGCCTGCAGATGCAGGCCCTCTCCATTCCCTGGGATGGCCATTTCCCATCGTTGTCTCCTCGCCAGGTGACTTGGATGAGTCCATTGAGCTGTAGGGTAGGAGTTGCAGCTCCACCAAGATTACACAAACACCTGGCACATAGGTAGGCTAGAGGCTCCAATCTCTGGAAGTATACTTAAAACTCCAGCATCACATATGGGTTTGAATAGAAGGGATTGATGAACCATGTGCAGGGAGGTCTTATTTGAGTCCAATTCTGTCACTATCAGGAGCACAGATTCCAAAATAGAGCCCACTGATAAGGCATCACTCTGTGGGTCTATCCCCACTTATATAGGACCTGGGTGTCTCCAGAGCTCTCAGGAGCCCCTATGTGTGGGGTGATAGGCACTTAGATGTTCTATGAGCTCCTACTGAGGTGTGTGTAAGAGTTACCTCTGGGATGACCTCCCGACTCTCTTTGAAGTCTCTTAGCCACTTGAACTCATTTGTTTTTACCTTTTCCCCCTTTAATTCAAGGAGTTTTTCCAGTTGTGTTGCCAGTTGGCACTTGGTATTAATCCCTTGTTGCCAGGGAGGCTCATCCCTGGGAGTCATGTCCCACATTGGGGGGAAGGTAATGCAATCATATGCTGAGTTTGGCTTAGAGAGAGGCCACATTTGAGCAACAAGGAGGGTCTCAGGTGGCAACCCTTAGGCACCCCACAACTGCAGGCTAAGTCTCAGTTACAAGAGCAAAGACTCACAAGGGTAGTCATCAATAAAAAGAACACATCAGTGGGTCATCCTCTTTTGATAGACACTGTCCCTGCACTCAGAGGACTATTGCTGCTCCCTTGGCTAGGGAGCTCTCCAGGCTAGGAATTCAGATTCCCTCATTTAGTGTGTGATTGTCCAGCCATCGTGACCATGCCCCATCTTTTGATCTTTTGAATGATTTTGTATATGTATCATGTATATTCGGATGAACTAATTCCCATGAACCCCCCTCCCAGACACCCCCCACCAATAATCCCCTGCAGTACCCATTGTAACCCTCTATGATACGAATCCTCCATGAACATGTAGTCCATAAAATAATCAAATACACTTACTAGGAAAAAGAAACAAGTATGATAAGCTTACATGCAGGAGACAAACATAAGGAAACTCAGGGGAAAAAAAAAAGAAAAGAGAAGGAAAGAAAACAAATAATCAAAGAAAAAACAAAACAACATAAAATATAATTAGCAGATTAAGACATTCAAAAAATGGGCAAAAAAGGAAAGGAAATGCCTAAATATATATATATATATATATATTCATTTTTTTTCCTTTCTCTGTTCTTTTCCTTCCTTCCTTTTATCACTGTGTTATCGGATGTCTGGTATGCCGTGAC
>JAKSZT010000536.1:2525654-2582482 GCA_026826555.1 Tolypeutes matacus
TATATATATATATATATATATATATAAATATATTTTAAGAGGTGCTTAGATTACCCAAAATATTACACAGAACTCACTTGGATTCCCATGTTGCCCACCTCCCACACCGCCCACCACATCCCACACAAACAACTCCCACAAGCGTGGCCCACCACCCTCAATGGACTTACACATCCTGGGGCCTTGCCACCAACCATAGGCCACAGTTCACACCGTAGACCACACTCTCTTCCACACAGTACTGAGTGGTGTGTGCTGATTTAAAAGGCCTACAACTTTTGCCACAATGGTACTCAGGACAACCTCCAAATCCCAAAGAAGCCCCTGTATTTCAACTGCTTGTCCCCTCCCTGCACCAAAAGTGTCAAGTGGCCACTGGCTCCACCTCATTGTTATAATTTCTTCCATTGCTAGAATCACCATATGTGAACAACAGAATACCATCAAGTCCACTCTAGTCCATAGTTCTTCTCCTAATCCTGAGGGGACTGGGATGGTGATGTCCACTCCACCTCCAAGTGAGAGAGGGCTTTTATCCCATGGATATGGTGGGTGGGATGATCCTGCCTGCAGATGCAGGCCCTCTCCATTCCCTGGGATGGCCATTTCCCATCGTTGTCTCCTCGCCAGGTGACTTGGATGAGTCCATTGAGCTGTAGGGTAGGAGTTGCAGCTCCACCAAGATTACACAAACACCTGGCACATAGGTAGGCCAGAGGCTCCAATCTCTGGAAGTATACTTAAAACTCCAGCATCACATATGGGTTTGAATAGAAGGGATTGATGAACCATGTGCAGGGAGGTCTTATTTGAGTCCAATTCTGTCACTATCAGGAGCACAGATTCCAAAATAGAGCCCACTGATAAGGCATCACTCTGTGGGTCTATCCCCACTTATATAGGACCTGGGTGTCTCCAGAGCTCTCAGGAGCCCTATGTGTGGGGTGATAGGCACTTAGATGTTCTATGAGCTCCTACTGAGGTGTGTGTAAGAGTTACCTCTGGGATGACCTCCCGACTCTCTTTGAAGTCTCTTAGCCACTTGAACTCATTTGTTTTTACCTTTTCCCCCTTTAATTCAAGGAGTTTTTCCAGTTGTGTTGCCAGTTGGCACTTGGTATTAATCCCTTGTTGCCAGGGAGGCTCATCCCTGGGAGTCATGTCCCACATTGGGGGGAAGGTAATGCAATCATATGCTGAGTTTGGCTTAGAGAGAGGCCACATTTGAGCAACAAGGAGGGTCTCAGGTGGCAACCCTTAGGCACCCCACAACTGCAGGCTAAGTCTCAGTTACAAGAGCAAAGACTCACAAGGGTAGTCATCAATAAAAAGAACACATCAGTGGGTCATCCTCTTTTGATAGACACTGTCCCTGCACTCAGAGGACTATTGCTGCTCCCTTGGCTAGGGAGCTCTCCAGGCTAGGAATTCAGATTCCCTCATTTAGTGTGTGATTGTCCAGCCATCGTGACCATGCCCCATCTTTTGATCTTTTGAATGATTTTGTATATGTATCATGTATATTCGGATGAACTAATTCCCATGAACCCCCCTCCCAGACACCCCCCACCAATAATCCCCTGCAGTACCCATTGTAACCCTCTATGATACGAATCCTCCATGAACATGTAGTCCATAAAATAATCAAATACACTTACTAGGAAAAAGAAACAAGTATGATAAGCTTACATGCAGGAGACAAACATAAGGAAACTCAGGGGGAAAAAAAAAGAAAAGAGAAGGAAAGAAAACAAATAATCAAAGAAAAAACAAAACAACATAAAATATAATTAGCAGATTAAGACATTCAAAAAATGGGCAAAAAAGGAAAGGAAATGCCTAAATATATATATATATATATATTCATTTTTTTTCCTTTCTCTGTTCTTTTCCTTCCTTCCTTTTATCACTGTGTTATCGGATGTCTGGTATGCCGTGACACCTTCCCCTTCTCAATCCCCATTATCTCCCAATTTTTCATTTAATTTTCAAAGAAGTTTTAGGTCACAGCAAAGTCTCACACAGAGTACCGGAGACTCCCAGATACCAAACCACCCCCCTTCCCCCCCCCCATATTAACCGCCCCCCCTTTTTTTGAATGTTAGCATTGTTATAACTGTTATACAGATAGCAAAATATAGCAACTAAACATTGTCAATGATTTACAATATAGTTTACATTTTAGATGATAGAGTTTAATAATTTTGTTGATATTTACCGTGACCAGTGTGAATTACTGTAAGGTAATGAAAAACCTTCCCCATGACCACCAAACACCCCATTAGATCTTGACTGTTCCCTTCCCCCCAGCCCCCCAGGGCCCATGATACCACCCTCTCCCTACCCACGGAGTGTCAAGAATCACACTTACATGCCCTGGGGATTTGAACCTGCCCTTCCTAAAACACCCACCCAACAGTGCTGCACCACCAAACCCAGGAACATCACCACTCATCTGCCCATCCCCCAACATGCACTCACACTCTATCCCTTTACCATAGATTATGTCTATATGGGTGATGGCTAAAAAACTGCTCTTCTCTTACTCTCCTTTGTTAACCTATCTTTCAGACAATGGTTCTCAGAGACTGCTCACTTTCCTCAGTTAAGATCAGTGAGGTCATATACTGTTAATCCTTCAGTGCCTGGCTTGCTTCACTAAACATAAGGTCTTCAAGATTGATCCACATTATCCCATGTTTTAGCACTTTGTTCCTTCTTACAGCTGAGTAATATTCCATTGTATGTATGTACCACATTTTACTTATCCATTCGTCTGTTGATGGGCACTGGGGCTGATTCCAACTTTTGGCATTGGTGAACAATGCTGCTAGGAACATTGGTGTGCATATATCTGTTTGTCTTTGATTTCAGTTCTTCTGGGTATATACCCAGCAGTGGAATTGCTGGATCATAGGGAAGATCTATTGTTAGTTTTCTGAGGAACCGCCAAACTGTCCTCCACCGTGGCTGGACCATACTGAATGCCACCAGCAGTGGATGAGGTTTCTTATTCCTCCACATCCTCTCCAACATTTAGTGTCTCCTGTTTTTTTTAATAGTTGCCATTCTGATGGGTGTAAGATGGTATCTCATTGTAGTTTTGATTTGCATTTCCCTGATAGCAAGCGATGTTGAGCATTTTTTCATGTGCTTTTTAGCCATTTGTATTTCTTCCTTGGAGAAGTGTCTTTTCAGGTCACTTGCCCATTTTTTAAATGGGTTGTTTGTCCTTTTATTTTCAAGGTGTAGGATTTCTTTGTATATGCAGGATATTAGGCTCCTATCAGATGTATGGTTGCCCAATATTTTTTCCCATTGAGTAGGCTGCCTTTTTATTTTCTTAATAACATCCTTTGAGTTGCAGAAGTTTTTAATTTTGATGAGATCCCATTTATCTATTTTTTCTCTTGCTGCTCGTGCTTTGGCTGTGAAGATCATGAAAACATTTCCTATTACAAGGTCCTGTAGATGCTTCCCTACATTATCTTCCAAGGTCTTTATGGTTTTGCCTCTTATATTTAGATCTTTGATACATCTTGAGTTGGTTTTTGTATAAGGTATGAGATGGTATTCTTCTTTCATTCTTTTGGATATGGATATCCATTTCTCCAAGCACCACTTGTTAAAGAGGCCATTCTCTCCCAACTGAGTGGGCTTCATGGCCTTGTCAAACATCAGATGACAGTATATGCGAGGATCTATATCAGAACTCTCAATTCAGTTCCATTGGTCAGTAGGTCTATCCTTGTGCCAATAACATGAAGTTTTGATCATTGTAGCTTTGTAATATGTTTTAAAGTCAGATAGTGTGATACCTCCAACTTCATTTTTCTTTTTCAATATATCTTTGGCAATTCAGGGCCTCTTGCCTCTCCAAATGTATTTTGTGGTTAGTTTTTCCAGTTCCTTAAAAAATACAGTGTTGACTTTTATTGGGATTGCATTAAATGTGTAGATTAGTTTGGGTAGGATAGACATCTTGATGATGTTTAGTCTTCCTATCCATGAACAGGGAATATTTTTCCATTTATTTAAGTCTTCTTTGATTTCCTTTAACAGTGTTGTGTAGTTTTCTGTATATAAGTCCTTTACATCTTTAGTTAAATTTATTCCTAGGTAATTGATTCTTTTATTTACTATTGTAAATGGTAATTTTTTCCCCTGATTTCCTCCTCAGTTTGCTCGTTATTGGTGTATAGAAATGCTACTGATTTTTGAGCATTGATCTTATAGCCTGCTACATTACTGAACTCCTTTATAAGTTCTAGAAGCCTTGTTGTAGATTTCTCAGAGCTTTCTATGTATAGTATCATGTCATCTGCAAATAATGAAATTTTTACTTCTTCTTTTCCAATATGGATGCCTTTTATGTCCTTTTCTTGTCTCAGTGCTCGTGCAAGTACTTCTAAGACAATGTTAAATAGGAGTGGTGATAGTGGGCATCCTTGTCTTGTTCCTGATTTCAGAGGGAAGGCTTTTAGGATTTCACCATTGAAAATGATGTTAGCATTGGGTTTTTCATATATACCCATTATCATTTTCAGAAAGTTTCCATCTATTCCTATCTTTTGTAGTGTTTTTATTAGGAAAGAGTCCTGTATTTCGTCTAATGCTTATTCTGCATCTGTAGAGAGGATCATGTGATTTTTTTCTTTCAGTTTGTTTATGTGGTATATTACATTGATTGATTTTCTTATATTGAACCATCCTTGCATACCCAGGATGAAACCCACTTGGTCATGGTGTATAATCTTTTTGATATGTTGTTGAATGTGATGAGCAAGTTTTGTTAAGGATTTTAGCTTTTAGGTTCATTAGAGAAAATGGTCTGTAATTTTCCTTTGTTGTGGTATCTTTATTTGGTTTTGGTATTAGGGTAATGTTGGCATCATAGAATGAGTTAGGTGATATTCCTTCTACTTCTATTTTGTGGAAGAGCTTAAGTAGAATTTGTGTTAGCTCTTTCTGGAATGTTTGGTAGAATTCAGCTGTGAAGCCATCTGGTTCTGGACTCTTCTTAGTTGGGAGGTTTTTAATGACTTAGTCTATCTCTTTACATGTAATTGGTTTGTTGAGTTCATCTACTTCTTCTTTCATCAATGTCAGCTGTTTGTGGGTTTCTAGAAACTTGTCCATTTCCTCTAAATTGTCATTCTTGTTGGCATATAATTTTTCAAAGTATCCTTTTATTATATTCTTTATTTCTGTTCGGTCAGTAGTGATATCACCTTGCTCATTCCTTATTTTATGTATTTGCATCTGTTCTCTCTTTTTCTTTGTTAGTCTGGCTAAGGGTTTGTCAATTTTGTTGATATTCTTGAAGAACCAATTTTTGGTTTGGTTTATTGTTTCCAGTGCTTTCTTATTCTCTATTGCATTTAGTTCTGCTCTAATCTTTGTTATTTCCTTATTTCTACTTCCTTTATGTTTAGTTTGTTGTTGTTTTTCCAATTGCTCCAAGTGTGCAGTTAGGTCTTCAACTTTAGCTCTTTCTTCTTTTTTTATATATGAATTTATGGCTATGAACTTTCCTCTCAGGATTGCTTTCGCTGCATCCCATAGGTTTTGATATGTTGTGTTGCCATTTTTAATAGTTTCAAGGTAGTTACGGATTTCTTTTGAGATTTCCTCTTTGACCCACTGTTTGTCTAAGTGTGTGTTGTTTAACTTCCATATCCTTGTGCCTAACCTATTTCTCTGGCCCTTAGTGATTTCCAACTTCATTCCATTGTGGTCAGAGAAATTTGTATAATCTCAATCTTTCTGATTTCATTGAGTGTTGTTCTGTGGCCTAGCATGTGGTCTATTTTGGAGTATATTCCGTGTACTTTCGAGAAGAATGTAAATCCCAATGTGTTTGTGTGTTGTGTTCTGTATATGTCTATTATGTCCAGGTCCTCTAATGTATTGTTGAGTGCCTTAGTCTCTTTATTGATTCTCTGTCCAGATGTTCTGTCTAATGATGATAGTGCTGTGTTGAAGTCCCCTGCTATAATTGTAGAGGCATTTATTTCTCCTCTTAGTTTTTTCAGAGTTTGCCGCATGTATTTTGAGGCACCTCGATTATGTGCGTAAATGTTGATGATTGTTCTCTTTTCTTGAAAGATTACTCCTTTTACTAATATGTAGTGTCCATCTTTGTCTCTTACAATAGTTTTGCATTTAAAGTCTATTTTGCCTGATATTAGAATAGCTACTCCTTCCCTTTATTGGCTATTGTTAGCTTGTAAAATGGTTTTCCAGCCATTCACTTTCAGCTTCCTTGAATCCCTTGTCGAAGGTGGGTTTCTAGTAGACAGTATATAGATGGATCATATTTTCTTATCCATTCTGCCAATCTGTGTGTCTTGATTGGTGAATTTAATCCATTAACATTCAGTGTTATTACTCATAACGAATTTCTTACTTCAGCCATTTTTTCTTTGGGTTAATGTGTGTCATATGTTGTTTTGTTTCTCTTTTTGTCTTTCACTTGTTTTTATACTCTCCTCCAACTCTCTCTCCCTTGTTTTATCCTTTCAACTTGTAGAGATTCCTTTAGTATTTCTTGAAGTTCTGGTTTTTCTTGACATACTCTCTTAATTTCTGTTTATCTGTGAATATTTTGAACTCTCCATCATTTTTGAATGCCAAGTTCACTGGATTGTGAATTCATGGCTGGAAGTTTTTATCTTTTAGTGTTTTGACTATATCATACCACTGTCTTCTTGCCTCCATATTTTCAGCTGAGAAATCAGCACTTAATCTTATTGTGCTTCCCTTGTATGTGATGGTTCTCTTTTCTCTTGCTGCCTCAAGTATTTTCTCTTTGTCTTGAGCATTGGACATTTTGACAAATATTTGTCTTGGAGTTGGCCTGTTGGGATTTATACTATTTGGGGTATGCTGTGCTTCCTGGATCTCCACATCCGTCTCTCTCAATAGGGTTAGGAAGTTTTCAGCCATTATTTCCTTCAACACTCCTTCTGTTCCCTTTCCATTCTCTTCTCCTTCTGGGATGCCCATAATGTGTATGTTTGTGCATTTTGTATTATCAGTTAATTCCCTGAGTCCATGCTGGATTTTTTCTATCTTTTTGTGTATCTGTTCTACAATCTCTTTGATTTCAGCTGTATTGTCTTCCATATCACTAATTCTTTCCTCTGCCTCTTCAAATCTGCTGCCATGTGAGTCCAGCGTCCTTTTCATTTCTTGGCTTGTGCCATTGTTCACCATCATATCCATTACCTTTTTAGGTGTGTTTGTTATTTCTTCAGTATGTTCTCCCAGTGTCTTCTTTATATCCTTAATCTCTTCCTTCAGTTCTTTAAGTTGGTCCATGATATTTGTTTGGATATCTTTGATTAGTTGTTCGATGTTCTGCATTGATTCCCGGTTTTTATTTTGTGCATTGGACTGGTCCATGTTTTCCAGTTTCTCAGAGTCATTTGTATTTATTTATTCCCCTCCGGTCATTATAATATCTTGATGGGTTTGTTCAGTTGATTAGCTTTTCTCTATGCTCTAGAATTTTATTTAGCTGTTGGTTCTGCATGTGAGTTAAGTTTACTCTTTGGCAGATTTTTTTCTTATTTTATTTCCTTGCTTCTTTCTATGTTCCCTTGAAGGCAAAATGTTAGTGTCAGAGGAATCAAAAGATGTAAGGAAGGCAGAAGGATAATAGTAATATTGATAAAAGTTAGAAGGGGTCAAAATGAGACTTGATGAGATGAATATTTAACTTGTGTAGGCAGTGTAGAGTACTAGGAAAAAATTTGGAGTTCCTACAATGAACTGGGAAAACAAATGGAGGAATATATATAGTGATTTAGAAGGCTAGAATTATGAGGAGGGAGAGAAATAGTAAAGAAAGGTCTGTAAGGAAAATGTTAATACTAATTTAAAAAAAAGAAGAAGAAAACAAAATAGTTGGAATAGAAATTGACACCCTTAAGGTGTGGGCCTATGAAAAAATGTTGTCTCTAAGAGCCACGACAGAAAACAGAAGGCGGAAAGATGCAGGAAGGATAAGCGATAGTTTGTAATACAGAATCAATATATAGAGCGAGTGGGAAATTACTGAAAAAGAAGCCCAGCAAAGAAGCGACAGGCTGGCAGCACCTAATTAAAAAAAAATAGGAAAAAAAAGAATGGGGGGCGGAAAGAGGAAAGAATAGCAAGACACCAGAAAGACACAGAGAGAAACCAAAAATCCACACAAGCAAGCAGTCAAACAGAGCTAAGGGGTGTCAATGATTCCCCTAGGGTCCACGTGGATCCTTCCTGCCTACTTGTGTTTATCAATCAATTTCCCCACAGGGTTCTATATGCAGGTTCTGAAGCAGCTTTTAGATATTAAACTAAATTAAAAAGATTTTATTTTTCGTTTGTTGAATTGACCTCACTTTTATCTTTTAATTTTTATTTTTTTTTAGCGAAATGCAGTACCCAAAATAATTCCTCCTCTAGACCAACCCCCTTATGGAAGGGACCCTAGCTGGGCCCATGGAAATTAATCATGCACATCCCACTTTCTGGACTCCCCAGGTTAGCTGTAGCTTTGATGTTAGTCTGTGAGGAGTGCTAAAGACGGCCAATTCCGCCCCTTCTGGACCGAGCTCGAGCATAACCGGGCTGCTAAGTAAATCAGTTTGAGTGCAGATTTGCATCTGCTCTCAGCCTGATGCTGCTTCAGGTCGGCTTATCTGCTCCCCAAAGCTATGGGGTGGTGCAGGCAGCCAGATCAATGTCTAAAAATAAAAAATACCCTTCCCTGTTCTCCAACAGAACCCTCACTCTTTTGGGAAGTGTCCATTTTCCTGGCTCCACAACTGCCAGGATCTTATCCCTGGGCTGCTAGGAAAATCAGCTCCGTTCCCCGACCAGAATCCCCCCTCCAGTTCACCGGGTGCTGATTAGCTCGTTTGTTCTGTTCACACAAGGTCCAAGGGGTGCCAGGTAGCCAGATTCCCAGAAAATAAAACTTTTTCACCCTGCTCGCAGCTCCAAATGGCCATTTTATTTTATTTTATTTTTCCTCCTTAACCGCGGGGCTCAGCCATCTGTCCCAATCACCACCAGCAGCCTTAAAACTCATGAATCTCTAACGTTCCGTCCACGCCGTTGATCCGCACAGATAGATGTCCCAAGCTTCTCACTCAACGTGTACACAGCACAGACCCCGGGGCAGGACCCCATCCACAACCCACCCTGCTCTGGGAGCTTGCAGTTTGTGCCCTCCTACACTAACGCCATCTTGGCCTTCTATTTTCTTAAGATCCAAAATAAATTGCTAGTCAATATTGTTTTATATTTTTATTTTATTATTTATAATTTCTATATATAATATATTTTATATTATTTTATAGCATGTACAACTACCTATAAGAAATCTTTTTCTTTACTTACTATTTATATCTAATTTCTAACCCAATAGATTTTAATCTTCTTGAACACAAATTTTATGTTTTTTTTCTACTCAATATGCAACACACAAAACAGTGTTGGGAATTCAGTGCATATTTTCTGAAAGATAAATAAATATACTATATATGTCCTTTTAAAAAATATTTATTTATTTATTTATTTATCCACTTTGTTTTTGCACTCACTGTCTGCTCTTGGTGTACTCTTCTCTGTCTGTTTGTCTTCTCTTTAGGTGGCCCTGGGAACTGATCCTGGGATCCTCCAGAGTGGATAGAGGCTGCTCAATCTCTTCTGCCACCTCAGCTTCCTGATCAGTTGCATCTCATTGTCTCTCTTTTGTGTCTTTTTGTTGTGCCATCTTGCTGCACCAGGTTTCTGCATGGGCCAGCAATCTGTGCAGGCCAGCACTCCACGTGGGTCAGCACTCTGCATGGGCCAGCTCTCCATTTGGGCCAGCTCACCATGCACACCAGCTTGCTTTTCACCAAGACCACCTGGGAACCAAACTTTGGACCTCTCATATGGTACATGGGAGCCCAATAACTTGAAACACATCTGTCTGCCTATATATGTCCTTAATAATAATTCTGCTCCAGGGAATTCATGTGAGTTCAGACTATAGTAATAAAAACAACAGGCACATCCTTTTACACATAATATGGCTTGAGGGAACTTATCCTGGATTCATTTTGAAAATAATGAACATTAGTGGAAACAAAATTTCTCCTTGTTTGAAAATACGGAGTGTTCTACAGGATCTCTTTGAACTAAGGTATTGATAATTAGAGGTCCTCACTCTATTTGGGCAGAAGGTCGAGTTAACACTTTTTTGATGGAAAAATGTCAATATTCCATCTTCCCGGTGTTTTTTCCTTGTTTGACCTTTAAATTTTTACTTTATTCTTTAGTCATTGTAGTGGTTTAAAGCTGTATGTACCTCAGAAAAACATGTTCTTAAATATAATCCACTCTTGTGAATGTGAAACCATTGTATGTAGGACCATTTGATGAGGTTACTTTGTTTAAGGTGTGTCCCACCTCTGTCTTAATGCTATTATTGGAGTCCTTTATGAGAGAATAAAATTCAGAAAGAGAAGAAGCCATATGAAGTAAAAAATGTAAATCAATGAAATCCTAAAGAGAAGAAAGAGACCAGGAGGTGCCACCATGTGCCTTGTTATGTGACAAGTTAAGGACAAAGGGTTGCCAACAGCCATCCCCAGAACACCACTGTCTTGGGAGAAAGTATTGCCTTGATGATGCCTGGATTTGAACATTTTCACAGTCTCAAAACCTTAAGTTAATAAACTTCCATTGTTTCAGCCTACCCAGTTCATGGTATTTGCTGAAACAGCCTAAGAAACTAAAATGAATTTTGGAACCAGGAGACTGGGGTGCTGCTATTGCAAATACCAAAATTGGGAAAAGCTTTGGAATTGGGTAATGGGTGGAGGCTGGAAGAATTATGGGTTGCTTGACAGAAAAGACCTAGATTGCATTGAAGAGACCATTGGCAGAAATATGGATTCCAAAGAAACATCTGGTGATGTCTTTGGAGGAATTGATGACTGTCATATCAGAAACTGGAGGAATGGTGATCCTCGTTTGAAACTGGCATATAACTTGACATAATTGAGCTCTGATAATGTTGAATAGAAAGTGGACTTTGTGAGTGATGCACATGTATGTTTGTTTAAGGAAATTTCCAAGTTTAGTGGGAAGTGCAGCCTGCTTTCCCTATAAGCTCATAGTAATATTTGAAAGGAATAGGATGAGCTGAAAACTGGGAGTAAAGAAACCAGAAATTGATGGTTTGGAAAATTCTGAACTTCTGTAAAGCAAGTTCCCAGAGAATTCTAATTGTCACTGTTTTATAAGGTCAGGATTTGAGGTGCTGATATCTAGAAAGGATCTGTGGAAATTTCTGATAGTTTGGACCTCTGTGTGCTACAGTCAAAACTGGATAGTTTATTTGTGATATTTATATGAATGGAACTACAGCCAACCTGGATTAAAAGGGAGAGATTATAGTAAAAATCACTTAAAAGGCAGAGCAATGGATGATGAGATATGGACCAAAGTCATCTTCTCAGGCCAAGGTAGCAGGTTCACCCTTGTGTGTGTGAAATGTGTGTCTGTCCCAGCACATGGATTTCTGCCCCATTATTCAGGAAGTGTTTCCTCTACAGTTCTGAGAGAATGGAATCTGTTCCCTCATGATTTCAGACAGTCTGTCTGCCACCACACTGTTCTGAGAGGGTACACTTAATTTCCTGGAGGTTGTGGGGGTTCTGGCTACCACACGAGTGTTCTCAGAGGATGAGGCATTCACCCTGGTGTTTGCAGAGAGAATGACTGCTGCACAAGATTTTGGAAGGGTGAGACTTGCACTTCCTCAGTCCCAGAGGAGAAAACATCATTCCCTACATTTACCTTAGACCTTGAAATTTAGTCAAGTATGCCTTGCAAGGTTTTGGAATTCTTTGGGACCCATGACTCTTGTTTTTCCTATAACTTTTCCCTATAAAAATTCAAATGTGCATCCTATTCCTCTCCCTCCATTGTTTATTGGAAGCAGAAAACTTGTTTTCTAGGTTTCATAGGTCCGTAGAGGGGAATTGAGTACAGGATTGACCACACCCATAACTTATTTTGATATGTCTTTGTACTAAGCATATTTCTGAAATGACCTAAAGCTTTTTGAGATATTGTGATGAAATGAATGTATTTTACGTATAGAAACATGTTTTTGTTTTTGTTTTTTTTTGTGCCCGTAGGGTAGAATGTAGTGGTTTGAAGTTTTATGTACCCCAGAAGAACATGTTCTTCAGTCTACTGCTTTCTTGTGGCTGTAAACCCATTGTAAGTAGGACCTTTTCATGTAATTACTTTATATAAGGTCTGTCCCACACCATTCAGGTGTTACTGAATCCTGATACTGGAATATTTTATAAGAAAATAAAATTCAGACACACAGAGAGCCATCAGAAGAAAGAAACTGAATCCAGTGAAACCCAGAAAAAAAAAATAGAGAAAAGGAGACACTGCAATACTTTGCAATGTGACAAGCTATGGACCAAGGGTCACCAGCAGCCAAAGAATGCCAGTCTTTTGGAGAAAGCATTGCCTTGATGATGCCTTGATTTGGACATTTTCTTGGCTTCAAAACCATAACTTAATAAATTTTTATTGTTAAAGCCAACCCTTTCCATGGTATTTGCTTATATAGACTAGGCAAATAAATCAGTCACCTACCCTGGACTTGAGAATACACTGTTAACTGCTCAGAACCCAAGATTTCATTAACTTTCCCACACAACCAGGACTTCAAGTTTGCAAATCAAATGGACATTCTGAGTTGGAACAAGTAGAGTAACTTTGGAGAGAAGGAGTTGGAGTTTTACAAAACCTGAATTCAGGTGAAATCTAGGAACCTGTGGTTCATGAAAAGAAGGAGACTGGTAAGGAATTGAGTAGGTTCTTGAACACTACAACTGGATATTTCCTTAAATGAGTCATTTTCTAAAATGTAGGTGTCATTATTGGTTGCATTTTCCTCAGGTGTGGTCCTTGTTCTGTCCACGTATTAATTTATATTCCAGTGTCTGTGGTTTTGAGGAAATGGATATTTATGTGCTATGGAATTTACATTTAACTTAATGGCTCTTCCCCTGGTCTTCCTCTTAGGTGGATTTCCTCTTTATACCTCCCCAACATAAAATATTTCTAATAATTTTTCTTATATTTCAACCTTGAAAATGCATTCTAATTTTCACTGTTTCATAAGATTTTCTACTACTTAGATTATCCTTTAATTTGATATTCTTTCCCAGATAAGTGTCATATTTGAAAGAATTATAGGGCTATTTGAGACCTTTAACATTTTCATTTCCCTAAAGATAGCCTAGCAAGTAACTTTTTCAGTTGTTTTAGGCAGGGAAACTGGTCTTTAAAAAAACAAGAAATACTCTCCATGTAACATATTTTCAGAAAAGACACATCTACAATCATGTCATATGAATATAGAATTCATATGAGTATAAATGCATTTTTATAGAGAAATTTTATGGTTTCGCCTCTACTTCTCAGAAGCAGAACTCTCACACGCAAAAGAATTGCATTACATGTAGTCAATTGCTAGAAGATTTTACTCAGAGATCCAGAGTGACTCAACAGGTGTTAACTCACAAGGGAAAGAAACCTTATTTCAGCAATCTATTTGGAAAAACCTTCAGTGGCTTGTCAGGTGATAGTCAACAAAAGCATATTTCCAATAAAAGTAAATAATATCAATGTCATATAAATGGTAAATCATTCATTCAATGCTCTGTCCTACCAGCACAAGGGAACTCACAGTGGGAAGAAACCATATGAAGTCTTCTATGTTGGAAAGCCTTCAGTCAATATTCTGCCCTGAGACAACATGAGAGATCTCACAATGGAAAGAAGCCTTATAAATGTCATTTATGTGGGGAAGACTCACACTGGAGAGAAACACTATGAATGTAATCTATGTGGGAAAGTCTTCACTTATTGTTCTGTTTTGAGGAGACAAGAAAGAATTCACAATGGAATGAAACCTTATAAATGTCATCTACGTGGGAAAGTCTTCACCTGTAATTGCAGACTTAGACAACATTAGAGGACTCACACTGGAGAGAAACCCTATAAATGTCATCTATGTGGAAAAGCCTCACTAATATTCTATACTGAGACAGCATGAGAGAAATAACACAGGAGAGAAACACTATGAATGTAATCTATGTGGGAAGGCTTTCACTTATTATTGTGTCCTGAGGCAACATGAAAGAGCTCACATTGGAGAGAAACCTTATGAATGCCATGTATAGGTAAGATTTCAGTCAATGTTCTGACCTTATATTAGATGAGAGAACTCATAATATAAATGTTTTGAATATGGAAGAGTTTCCAGCCTTTGTGTTAACCATTGACATACTAGAAAAGTCAAAGACTGAATAAACACATTGCAATTAATCTGTAGAACTTTTTGTCATCCTGACTACATCAATGTAAGCCAATTCATATAGGAGAGAATTTATGTTATCTATACAGCAAAGCCTTTAGTAGATGGTCTCATGTTTTGCAACATGAAAGAACTCATAATATAAATTTAATGAAAATGGAAGAGTCTTCATCCACTGTTTCCAAATGATAGACAGGCCTTAACCAGAGGATGAAGTCCCTGGAGGAAGTGCCAGATAATTCATGCTGGAGATATTACTCCTGAAAAAAAAAAACACAAAGTCATTTATTCATATAGCAACACTTGTAGGGAAAGTGAGAAGTCACACTGTATTAAATTCCTATCAGTTTCATGAATGAAGTCATGTAATAATGATTATTTATTCCTTAGCATTAATATTCTTATATTGAAGAAAACAGTTCTAAAGTCAATTAAGGAAAATCTGCAGCTGGATTTCACATCAGAAAATTCATAGTGCAAAATGAAATACTTTATATGGACCTGTTAACACACAATTCAGCAGAGTCAAGAATTTTGAAAAAAACTTACTATTGAAGTTATGTATAACAATTTAGAATTATGAAGTATATGGCTACACTGAATGATGAATTCTTTTAGAAGTAATATGAAGTGAAATAAATTCAATAGATTAGTATGTGCATTTACATAAGCAACAAATATTGTTGTTGACAATCTAATATGTTGGCTGAATTTTAGTTTTGTTTTTAATGCAGTGGTAAACACAGATTTGAATCAATCAGAAAATAACTTTGAATGTTAAATCAAACACTTAGAAGACAAATTATGATTCTTAATTATTATCTTAGTATTATAATATATGTTAATAGCAAGGATGAAAACAATCATGGAAAAATTAACACACATTAGAAGTAGTCTTATGGATCATAAACACTCTAAATATACAATTTAATATTGTTATCAAAACTTAGAAAGGAATTAAAAAGGAAACTATTTAAATAAAATAAAACACATCGGTCATAGAGAATTGTGGTTCCATTGCCTAGGGAATTCGCCAGAATCCAGAATTTGTCATTCCATACATTTAGTATTTTATTGCAAAGAGACTTTTGCCAACAAGAACATGGAAATCACACCAAAGAATGACATGAAATCACATTGAAGGCATAGGGAGTGTTCAGTCTTCAAAATGCCAATATTCAGAGAGTACACTTTTCAGAGCATACAATTTTCAGTGGGAAGGGACCTGCCTCTTCTCCAATTTTGAAACAGGGGGACTTTCCCTTAATACCACTGCAGTTCAGACCACAAACCACCCTTTGGGAGTGCATTCCAGTGGGGAAATAGAAAGAGCAGTTGAGTATATTGAGAATGGGATTTTGCATTTGTAACCTAAATAAGGAACTCCTTGAGCCTCCACTTCCTCAAAGCTTACTATTTCCCAACATACATTCCACTACTGTTTTTTCTTAGTAGTGAAGCCTTCAGTGCAAAATACCTTTAGATGGAGCCACCACCCAATAAGTTCTTCCTGATTACTTTATGTTGGTGTTATCTGTTTTCTGTTCCAGGGGCCTCTCACCCCTTTGCTGGTGGGTGGGAGTATGACTATTGTGTAGTCACTTGTGCTGTAAACCAGGAACCTAGATCTGATTGAAGTTCAGTCAAAGATCTAAACACTTTCCAGAGGTGTTTCTCAACATTTACAATAGTGGTTCCAACTGCCACATTATGCATGAGAATTGCTTTCCTATATCCAGAGTATGTATCTATAATTGCTTTTGTCTATGACAAAACTCATCTCCTTTGAGATGAGTTTGCAGTTTCTTCCATGAACAAAGCCATACCATTTGTAGGAATGACTTTTGTCATCTACTTTATTGCTTTCTCTAAAGAGGCCAGGTATTTTCATCGCTTATGCACCTATACCTAAGTGACCCATGATGGTTTACATCCCACCTTTCTCCATCCACTCCAATGGGGACATAAGGGTTCTGATCCCTGGCAGGGGCCCATTATTTCCTTGGTTTCATCCCTAAGCTTTCTTTTTTATCAAGTAAGATGAGGATACAGGTGTTGAGGAGCATCCTTCCTATCCGATTCATCATGCTCGCCACAAGAATTGTTTTCCTTACCACCGTGGACCATGCAAAAGGAGACCTTAGCAATCCATGTGTTTCTCTTTCCTGTGCTTCATCTGGTGCTTTTTGTCAGCTCTGCAGAGTTGCAAACCTTTCCAGGTATGTTAGCCTTTTTCCTTCTGTTCTATTATGGAGGGTAACAGGACCTTAATTTCTTAGTTAGAGGGACCACCATTTGTCCTATAATGTTGGCAGTTTTTCTGTAGGGATCCAATCCAATTCTGCTTTGTCTGTCCCTTGCTTTGTTAAACAAAACCACATAGCCCTGTGGTTGGGCCAGCCCTATCCCCTCCTTTGTTTCTCTTTGGTAGTTCTTTGTGTTCCTTTTATGGCCTTTCTGGCACAGCTTCCCATTGCTGTGCTTCTATCTCCCAAGACACTCAATGAAAATGACGGATGCTTTGCTGCCTATTCCATCCCAAAACATGGCATTGTAGTGGATCTTTTCTACCATTTTACACCCTAATGTTCCCGAGGATAATAGAAAGGATAAAGGAGTCTTACCTTGGGCAGGCCCTCATTTCGTTAATGCTTTCAATGCTGTCCAAGGCAGGACTGTCTCATCAACATTCTGACCAGGAAAGGGATGATGTAGCCATGTGTCATTACTTGAAGGGCAGTTATGACCTCATGAACAGTCTTCCAGGTGACTTACTTTTTGAGACATTGCCCACACTTGGGCATATCCCTCTCATGCTCCTAACCTTACTGACTATGGGCAACATGTGTTTATCTCCATCCTTATCCTATTGGTTGACCTGCTTCATGCAGACCAAAAATATATTGCAGCAGGACCTCAGTGGTTAACTTCCCCAGGAGACATCTGAGCCTGAACAAATGTACTAAACAAGCCACAATGAAACTCCCATATCTTTTGCCCATATCTCTTTTAACTAATGCATTAACTTTCAGAAAAATATTTTGATAGTTCCATTGTAAGCAATTCTGAGATGGTTCTGTGTTGAGTGAGTCTAAATAACTTTGGACCTGAAAACTGCCTTCATTCAGTAGAGCTTCCTACACAGGGTCCCAAACTTCCCTTGGGAGTAATTATAAACCATTGAAACACTGTGTGTGTCATCATGTGACATGGAACTGTGCAGGTTTCCAGCAGCCTGGATACGATTTCCCTACTCTTCCTGTGATCCACATCCTGTCTCTGCCCCCATCCAGCACACATTATGTTACTGTTCACATGGATATTGCTTACATCTCACTTGCACTCATGTGGCCAGCACCTCAGTGATTCCCGCCCCCCCCCCCGCCCACAGGGAGCTGGTACCACCCTGGGATGAATGAACTGATGAATCTTACAAGAAATGCAAGACCATGTAAATTAATGTATTTTAAAGCTTTTCTGCCTAGTAGCAGAATTCATTTCCTTGTGATTGGTGGACTGACGCATCCATTTCTTTGTGAATGTCAGCACACGCATTCAAAAATTGTTTTCCCATTGTAATGAAATGGAATTTTATGGGGCAATATCCTAAAAATGTCAATTTCATGGTCTGCATCCAATTTTATAGAACACTAAAAATCTTGATAAACAATATTATTCTATTTTCTCTCAAAACACACACCATCCTTTAGGAAACATGAAGATTCATAAGATTTATAAATATTCCATCAAATAGAACATATATGAAATTAATAGTCTTTCCAATTAGGCACCAAATTTAAAATCTCTCCTATTCTCTAACTTTGCCATTTTTCTCCTTAATCATTCACAAGTCTCTCCCTGTTCACTGAGGAACTAAGGAGTATAATGAAAGAGAATCCTCATATGCTGAAATGCAGATTGAATATTTTGTATTGACAGCTTAGTTTATGCAACTATTCTAATTAAAATAAAAAATAGCTGGTTTGTATTTTAAGGACACCATAAAATAATCCTAAATATTTTTCAGTTTATTTTGTATGGAAATCCTAGGGGTTGCTTTTTCATTTCCTGTATTCTCCCTCCCAACCCATCCTAAAACATCTCCTGATGGAATTTAGATTATATGAAAATCAATAAAATGGCATGTATTCACATCAAACAGAAGGAAAATGAGAGTCATAGAACAAGATTTAATTGACCACCAAGACACTGAGAAGATAGGATACCACAGTGCTCAGAAAGGAGTACTGAGAATCAGAATGTTGTTGGAGGCCAATTTGCCTAGATCTGTGTTGGTCTTTGTCCTGGACCTCACTTGTTAACTCTGAAATACTCTATATAAAGAACTTCTTCAGGTAAATCAGTACTTAGTGCTGTGTCCAGGTGTCAAGTCTCATCCTCAGTCCTATCACAGTGAGCACAGGGTCAGACCCAGCTGACATGGGGAAGTCCATTTAAGTCCAGGCAGACACAAATCTACAACATCATGTAAGCTGAAAGTACATCAACTGGTAGTGATCCTATGAATTTGCATTAGTAATCTCCAAAGCATTAAAAATTTAAGTTGATCCATGACAAATTTGAGCCACCTGACTAGTCAAAATGGCAAATTACCACAATTCACAATATGTCTTTGGCTGTTGGTGACATTTCTCTGGGGTTCAATTTTCCCAGAAACAACAGCTCTGAAATTTGTCATTAAGAATTATTGACTAGGAGGAAAATTTAAAATTTTAATCTATAATTTATATTAATCTTCTAGATAGCACAGAGAACATTGGCCACATGGCAAAAACTAGAATCTGGGCAATTTCTTCTCTTTGCTGAGGGTAACACTGATTTGGCTCATAAACCTGTGAATAGGTGGTAGGTACTGCAATAAGGAGTGCCATAGACTAGTAAAAAGAAAAGCTTCATCATTTTCTCTGCTGGCCACACTAGAACCAGTATTGGAGCCAGTTTTTTGTGTCATTCATGCCCTTGAATACTTTAAACTTCAGAAAACTCCAGGTCTCATGGAAGTCATAGAGGAAATTTTCAGAGTTGGTTTGAGGTTCTCCTTTGTCATTTGGGACTTTTTTTTTTTTTTGCATGTAACTTCAGTGGGAAGTATTGAAGCATACTAGGGGTAAAAAAATATAAAATCTGTTTCCCCTTGTCATGTGAGGTTATAAGTTTAGATAACAGGGCTTCTAGCAGATATTCAATTATACTTTACCATATGGATACAGGGTGTCCTCTCAGAATGCATGATTTTTCTTTAAGTGTTATGAACTTTTCAAAATGGGCCATAGTGTGCATGCTATTGAGAATTGATGAAACGGTTCTTCAGGGTGCCCCTGCCCACTCATTCACCCACACATTCTGCTATGATGCACAGAGTACAGGAGATGTGCGCTTCCCAATTAGGGGATCCTATCATAGCTGCTATTTAGTTGACTTCGACGTTTTGCTGTTCAATAAGCCACATTTTGCAGAGATCATTCAAATCATGATGATGTGGAGCAACAACACTAAGGGTGGTTTCTCCTGCAACCTGGAAGGCCACAGTCAGAGATCTCCACAATAAATGCACTGAAACCTTGAAGGAAGAAATCCATTGAAAATTTCATAGTGATCAACACTGAAAGAGACAGTTTCATTGGTATTCCATGAGCAACTGCTTTTATAGTTATTTTGAGATGATATGTGATATTATCAAATTGTTTGACTTTAAAACACTTCCATGTTTCTGTTAACTTGAACAACAAAAAACACTGAAATTCTGTTACAAAGAGCTTGATTTTATGTTGGAACTCTCATATGAATTGATAGGGCTTGCATTAGGACAATAACCTCTGCAAAAGTTTTGAAAGTTTATATTAATGATAAATATAGTCATACATTGTGACTCCTGGATCCTGTTCATCAGAAATTCTTCCATATGTTCTCCAAACGTATGGACAAGAGTATTCATAACAGCACTATTTATAATTGCTATATCTATGTTATTCATATATGCCTCTTAACAGTAGAATGGATAAATAGAAGACATGTTCTTTCATAATGTGTATATATAGTCCACAAATCCATTAAAAAACTGGAATGGATTGCACCGACATCATGTGAAACAGTGATAGCCAAAAGCAAAAAAATCATATATATTCTGCAAATTCATTATTTAGTGAACGTAATGAATCTGTGATCACAAGGGTTATGGGAAGGGTTACTTTTGAGGTTATAAAGTAAATGACAGCACAGCATAGTTTAGGAGGTGTTTTTGATGTGTTCCCTAATCAGGATACCAGTTGCAGTGATTTCAGTTTGTGAAACTTTATCAAGAATTTGTTTGTTGTATGAATTTCAATAAACTTTTTAAAAATAGGAATCAAATTTCAAGGTGCCTTAACAACTCAATAGAAACAGATGTTTGCACACAGGATTGAAGTGTCTCTGAATATTAACCAAAATCACTCATCCTTCACTGTGATGATACCAAGATTGATAAAGCTCCAAGAAGCCCCACAGAATGGCCATGGCAGCTCAGAATTCATATCTAGTTGAATAACTGGCCAAGATCATTAAAAAACAAGTATTGAAAAGGACCCACTCTTCATTGTTTCCCCAGCACAGGTCTCTAGAGTTGTATTTTGTGGCTGTCTCTTCTTCCATTTGGGTTAATGGTTGTTAGTGTTGGACACAATTCCACTCTGCAGACAGGTGTTTGTAAGAAAAGAAGTGATATACTGTGTGCCAAAATTAATTATCAAATCTTCTTAAGCATTAAGGAATTTTAGTTATAGATGTATATAGTAATTGTTGTGGTTTACCACAGCATATTCTTAATTTATGCCCATTTGAGTCATGAATTGGAAATGCCAGTCAACTCTTTTGGTATGTTACCTATTAAATTACATACTTTAAAAAACTGGAGATTCCAATGCACTGTTTGGTGTGGTAGTCACATATATTTTCCCATTCTCACATTTCTAGTTTCCACAATTTCCTTAGGTTTCTGATCCTCTCTCCATTTCCTCTTGGCAATAACATCAATTCTTTAATGAAGAAATCCTTTTCCTGAGTCTTTAAGGTCTGTGCAATTCTCCACATGAGAATTTACTTGATTAATCAGTCATTTATCATGATATCCACTTTGCCAATAAGGGAAATATGGGACCAGGAGATTGTTTACATGGATTAGACAACTGAAATTGGTAGAAAACAAATACATATCAAATAAATAGTGAAGATAAATTCTAAAGTATTTTGATTTACTTATCCCTGGATTTTTTTCTTGCTGAATTTTTTTTCTTTTTCCTTTTTAAAAAATTTTATTAGAGAACTTGTGAGCATACAAAATAATCATGCCACATGTGCAGAATTCCCATACATCACCCCTCCACTAGCACCTTACATTGATTTGGAATATTTATTATAGATTATGAAAGAACATGACCAGATTATTACCACTAACTATGGTTCATAGTGTACATTTGGTATATATTTTCTTATACCCCCTATTATTAACCCTATGTATTATTATTGTACATTTGTTATGGCTCATGAGAATGCACTCTCATATTTGTACTATTAACCACAGTCCATCTTCCACCACATGGATCACTGTGTTATACAACCCCATGCCTTGTACATTCTATCCAAAGTATATACTCAGTGGCTTTCACTTTCATCACAGAGTTGTGCAATTATTGCCTGAGTAAACCATTGAATGCTTTCCTTAGTCAAAAAGAAAAATTCCATAACCCCTAATATTGGCCCTTAGCATTGGTATGGTACCTTCTTTGACACTGATGAAAGACTATCACAATATTGCTGTTAATTATAGTCCAAAAGTTACATTGTTTTTTCCATGCATCCTACCACCATGTAATCATGACATACATTTGTTCTAGTTCATAAAAGAATATTTTGTATTTATATTATTAACCACAATCTTCATCCAACTCCAGGTTTACCAAATTATTCAGTTCCTAGATTATTCTCTAGATTTCATTTGATTGTCAGTTACATCCATAGACTACATCTTTGGCCACAATCCCATTCATAAAACAGCTGTATTGGTTATACTCACTAAAATATGTTATGATGAACTCTATCCATTTTCACACTTTTACAGTCAAGCTAATAGAAAATTCTATGTATATTAAGCATTGGTAACCCTTCTCAGTCCTCATCCTGTCTCCTAGTAATGTACAGTTTAGGTTTTAAGTCCGTGTGTTTATCCTTCATATTTAGTTCGTATTAGTGAGACCACACAATATTTGTTCTTTTGTATCGGGCTTATTTCACTGAGCATAAAGTCCTCATCAAGGTTCACCCATATTATCATGTTTCCCAATTTTTTTTCTTCCTACAGCAGAATAGTATTCATCAGTTGATGGGCACTTAGGTTGTTTCCATCTTTTGGCAATTGTGAATAACAGCGCTATGTTCACTGGTATGCAAATGTCTGTTTGTGTCACAGTTTTCTATTCTTTTGGATATATTCCTAGTAGAAGAATTGCTTGATCATATGACAGTTCTATTTTTAGCTTCCTGAGACATCACAAACTGTTTTCCACAGTCTGCACCATCTACATTCGCACAAACAGTAAAGGAGTGTCCCTATCTCTCCAAATCCCCTTCAGAGTTTATTGTTTTCTAGGGTGTTTTTTAGTAATGGCTATTCTATGAGGTCGGAGATTGTAGTTTTGATTTGCATTTCCTTTAAAGCTAGTGATATTGAATAGCTTTTCATGTGCTTTTTGGCCATTTCTATTTCCTCTTTGGAAAAAATGTCTACTCAATTCTTTTGCCCATTCGTTAATTGGATTTCTTGCTCTTTTATCATTGAGTTATATGATCTCTTTATATATCTTGGAAATCAAACCCTTAGCAGATATATGGTTTCCAAATATTTCCTCCATTTTGAGTGACGACATTTCACATTCTTGACAAAGTTCTTTGAAGCAATAAGTTTGAAGAAGTCCCATTTATCCATTTTTTGTTGCTCATATTTTGATATAACATTTAAGAAACTACCAACTACCACCAAATTTTGAAGACGTTTCCCTATATTTTCTTCTGGAGTTTTATATTTCTTGCTTTTATATTTAGGTCTTTGATCCATTTTGAGTTAATTTTTATAAAGTTTGAGGTAGGTGTCCTTTTCCTTTCTTTTGGATATGGATATCCAGTTCTCCCAGCAACATATGTTGAACAGACAGTCCCGCTCCACCTGGGTAGGCTTGATAGTCTTGTCAAAAATCACTTTACCATAGATGCTAGGGTCTCTTTCTGAAACATCAATTTGGTTCCATTGGTCGATATGTCTATCTTTATGCCAGGACCATACTGTTTTTACCACTGTAGCTAGGTAATAGGATTTAAGTGTGGAAATGAGAGTCCTCCAATTTTGTTCTTCCTTTTTTTTTTTATAGTTTCCAAAAATTCAAATAATATATATTTATATAAAAAACCAATAGCAGTATGTTATGCATGAATAGCAGCAATAGGTTTTCCAGGTTCTGCAGTCATCCTTTTTAAGATGCTTCTGACTATTTGAGGCCACTTACACTTCCAAATAAATTTGATAATTCAGTTTTCCATTTCTGCAAAAAAGGCTGTTGAAATTTTTATTAGGATTGCATTGAATCTGTATACCAATTTGGGTAGAATTGACATCTTAATGATATTTACTTTTTCCATCCATGAACACCAAATGTTCTTTCATTTATTTAGGTTTTCTATTATTTATTTTAGCAATGCATTGTAGTTTTCAGAATGCAAGTACTTTATGTCCTTGGTTAGGTCTATTCCTAATTATGTGACTTTTTTTGCCACTAGTATAAAATGAATTTTTTTTCCTGAATTTCTCCTGAGATTGCTTATTACGAGTGTATAGAAACACTACTGATTTTTGCATATTAATCATGTTTCCTACCACTCTGCTGAAATGGTTTATTAGCTCGGTAGCTTATTGTACATTTTACAAGATTTTCTAAATATAAGGTCATATGTGTGAATAGTGAATGTTTTACGTTTTCCTTTCCAATTTGAATGCATTTTAATTCTTTATCCTGCCTGATTGCTGTAGCTAGAACCACTAGCACTATGTTGAAAAACAGTGGGACAGTGGGCATCTTTGTTTTGTTCCTGATCTCATCATGAAAGCTTTCAGACTTTCACCATTGAATGTAATGTCAGCTGCGGGTTTTTTATACACACCCCTTATCCTGCTTAGAATGTTCCCTTTTATTCCTGTCTTTTGGAGTGCTTTTTATGAAGAAAGAATGCTGAATGTTGTGAAATGCCTTTTCTGCATCAATTGTGATGTTCATGTGATTTTTCTTTGATTTATTAATGTGGTATATTAGGCTGATGGATTTTCTTGTGTTGAACCACCCTTGCATACATGGGATAAAGCCCACTTAATTATAATCAATAATTTTTTTAATGTGCTGTTGGGTTCTATTAGCAAATATTTTGTTGAGGATTTTTGCATCATCTATTTTCATTAGGGAAATGAATCTGTAATTTTCTTTCCTCAAAATATCTTTATCTGTCAGGGGTGATGTTGGAATCAGAGATGTGCCCAAAGGTCTAGCCCATGCAGGCTGAAAGTGGCTGCAGTTGCCCTGAGAGGGTGAGGGAGCACTGTCCCTCATCCTGCTCTGTCAGAGATGGGGATGGAGTCACAAATGTGTCCAATAATGTAGTTCATGTGGGTGAAAAGTACCTGAGGTTGTCCAGAGAGACTGGTGCAGGTCCCCCCAGCTTCCTCACTGCCATAGGTAGGGCTGCAGCCTAGGCTTGGGCTGCAATTCAGTGTAGATGGAAAAAAGCCAGTCCCTACTTTCACTGTGATCAGGCTGGCTTCCCGTCATGCTGGGGGCAACTAAAATGGAGGCTATCAGGCTCTTTCTGACTTGGACATTTTCAAACTTTAGCTGTTCTTAGGATTGGACTTTAGCCAGCCAAATTTACTAATCAGTAGATGAAATCAGTGCCCAACCTTCTCTTCCTCTCCCATTTCTGGGAAATGAAGCTTCCAACTCCAGCCAGGGAATAGCTCCCAAGGTGGCTTGCACCACCATTGGGGTATAGGCACTGGCCTCCATGGCTTGGAGTGCTCTATTCCCAAATGTTCATTTCAGATAGGCAGTCCCCTCTTTCTGTTCTTCAAAGGATTTTGCTGGATGATCTCCTGGTATCTCAGGAATCTAAATCCAAAATGGTGATTTAGATATTTCTGGCTGATTACTAACTGCACTGTAGGATTAGCCAACTCTTAGAACTTCCTTACTCTGCCACCATCTTGCCCCCTATCTGTCCTTGGGTTTTAATAAGCAATAGTTCATGATCACTATTAATATTCAAATATTATATATATACGCACAGTATAGTTTTAAAATTCTATGAGAAGAAAATGATTGAAATCTTTGGAAAGTGTACAATCAAATCTACCTGATCTTTTAATTTTTAACCTTATGTCACTTCCTCCTTTCTCTTCCCAATCATGAGAACCTTTTAAAAATACATTCTTCTACACCTTGAATAAAAAGGGATCTTTAAAATCAAAGCACAGTTGGAAAATATATTGTTTTATTAGAAACACTCTTCTGAATAAGGTTTCATGTCTCTATTTTGAAAATGATACTATTTAATTATCAAAAAGGCAAGAATGTCCAACATAGGCCTATGGGGAAGGCATCTCAGGAATCTAAAGATATACTGAGAGTGAGCTAGAACTATGTCAGCAGCATAGATAGATAGATAGATAGATAGATAGGTAGGTAGGTAGAAGATTTTTGCCAACTTTGTTAAGTATGCATCAAGGTAGGGTGAATTTATATATAAAATATGAAGATTAAATATTATCCACCACATTTTATTTCAGTCACCATGCTGACATGAATTCATGGTTTGGATTATGAGAATACATGGCCATGGGGAGAAAACCCATTGAGCATCAGAGTACATTCTCCAGAAAGCAACCAATACAGAGGTTGCTGTTGAGGCTGGCGGTCCAGGGCTTAGGTCTGCCTCCAATTATAGATTCACTGGTGTTATCAGTTTTACATATTAAATTTCAGATGTTTAAAGAGCACTACCCTTGATCTCTTTTTTTCAAATAGGAAATTTAAAGACAGTGATTGCATCCTTTTCCTTTCTTTTCATGTGTAGAAATAAATGCACAGTTTCTGTAAGTATCCCCACATTCAAGTGCTAAAATGACAAAACAAGGCTAGAGCTTTGTTTTTTTGCACTGATCTATCTATCTTAGAAAGTTATATATACATTTTTTCTGTTTGTGGATATAATTGCCAGGGGAAAAATTGACATACGGGAAAAATTCATTTTAAACTATGACTAAATTCATAAACTGATAAATTCATTCATAAGGTAAATTTTAAGATGATTAATGTATGAATGGAATGGTTTTAACATCACTAATGGTAGCTAGAAATATTAATTGACTAGTTTCCATTTTGTTTAGTGGAACAAATAAGATTATTTGTTGACTGTCAGATTTTGTTAGTGCTCTAATGAACACAAAATTTATCTAGAAATGCATACTTTTTCATTGGTATCCCAAATTGAATTTCATACAATTTTAGGAAATGAGATGAAAATTATGAAAGGAACCCCTATAAACAAAATCAAGCAAACATTGGCCAGACAGTTGAAAGAATAGGTCATGAAATGTACTCAGAAAATACCTTGCCATAACAAAGAAGAAAGACTCCCCATTATAGGGATGAAAATATCCAGTGTTTAATTAAATGAGGAAACCCTGAGTGACCAGAAATATTGAGAGAGTATTATAAGAATCAAGACAATATAGGATTCCAGTAAACACAAGATACCATGGTGACATAGAATCTTCAGACCTAAAGGGATGTTAGAGATAAATGGTATTAGATGTACAAAGCTGTTTTTAACTGAGTTAAAATATTCACTAATGTATATTTTGTTTTCACGAGAAATTTTTAGATATCCCATTCTTTCCACTCACAAAAGCCAGTTTAGGAGAAATACACATGCTGCTTCCTATGTCAATCTTCCTTCTTCCAAGCACCCATGACCTGATGTTCTGTTTCCTACCTTCTGTCTCAGAAAAAAGCCTTTCATCCTTCAGAAATCACAAAATCCATTTTTTTCAATGAAGAAAATGTGATGAAGTAATGCTTATAGTAGTTTAGAAATAAGTATGAGTCATTTTATGTGCAAATAATATATAAAATGTGCAAAATGCCCTCTAGTCAACAAAAAATTCTAAAACCTGCAGGTGAATATAAAAAACATACATTATCAAATATTTTAACTTGGTGAAAAATACGTTTCCTCCTTTTAAATTAGAATTAAGAGAGAAGTGGCAAAAATATCAAAACAATAAAAACAAAGCTAATGACCCAATGGTTAGAAAATATTTATGAAGGAAGCTAACCTGAATGGACATGGACAAAGAAAGGAAGAGATTCCTCATGATAGGAAATATGTATGATGGTGATCTGAAGGTAAAAAGTAGTGAATAAAAATGGAGTTGGCAGGAAAATGGAGAGATTATTCTGACATTTAAAACAAAAAAAGTAAGATAGAAACTTTGCTCCTAAAGACACTCTCCAGATAAATCCCTCTAGCCCTCTGTTATTTATATATGCTGCATTTTAAATAAACCATCCTGTGCCAGTATTCTAACTTGTACTCATTTCCTTCTGTTTTACTTGGGGAAAGCCCATTTCTCTTTCAGGTCTCATAAAAGGTGGGCCCTCATTGATGAGGATATTGTAAAGTATCGAATAAAGGGAAAAAAATAAATTACTATATAGATAACTTAAATAAAGGAGAATATGTATACTATGAGAAATTTAACAATCATAATCATCTTTTCTTAGATTTCCTAACAAGAATGTAGACAAAAATGAAGTAAACAAAGATCTGGTAATAAAAATATTATCATAAGTAACAGATGAATGAATCACTGAAACAGTTATGGTTAACCTGTGAGTCTTAGAGACAGCTTAGAAAAATACAAACCAGTGTCAAGATGCTCTTGGTGGGCTTCTAGGAAGATGGTAGACTACAAAGACACAATACTCTCTTTTCTTCCGGAAAAATAGCTAGAGGACAGGCAGAAACAATGTGGAAAAAGACCTGGAGTTTAGAACACCTGGCAAAGCCTGGACACTGACCAGAGGAGAGTGGGACAATGGATGGGAATTTCAGCAAGAGAACTGTGAGCTGAAAGCAGCAGCAGCTGCTGCTGACACCCTCTCCTAAAGACACATTAGAATTCTCAGGCCTCTGGGCCTGTGTCTACACACAAAGGGGGCTCCAGGGATCTAGTACCTAAGTAAAGGGGAGAGAGAGGTACACAGTCTAAGGCTGACTCAGCTTCCAGCCCACAAATTTTGTTGGCTGTGTCCCACCAGCACTTCCAAGCCAGGTGGGGCAACACCATATCTTGCCCTGGGAGCTGGCACAGGACTGGAGGAATGCAACCCTTTCAATCTCCCTCCATTCTAGCTGTGATTGATTGTGGAGGATGCACCTCCCCAGGAAAAGGGATGGAGAGGGACACAGCCTAGATTAGCTTTTGACTCACAAATTTGGTCTGCTGTATCCCAGGAGCCCTTCAATGCCAGATGGGGCCACACCATTGGTTTCCCTGCGAGTTAAGATATATTAACTTCTCTATCTTTTTCTCTACTAACCAGTACTGATTACTGAGGCTGCATAAGGGAGTGGAATTGCCTTCTACTTGGGAAAATGGGGGGTGCTGCCAGAGAATGCTAGAGAACTGTGTCTGAGAAAGTTTGATTTACAAGGCATTTAGCCTCCAGGCAGGAAGGTATATCACATTGATCAGGTCTCTCTTGCAACAAATACACTCTGACCAGGCACTGAACTGAGAGCTGCCAAAGACTACCATCTGCTGGCAGACCAAGGAAATTTATGTGAGAAAATTAAAAATAAGTAAGAGAGGCTTTTTCTGCCCTTTATAACTTCCTTCCCCAAGGGCCTAGGAAGCAGATCTCCAATCAGTTACTAGGTCCAGAGCCCAGTTTTGTGCAACTAACAGGGACAATCCTAGCAATCCAGATCCAGCCAAGAATTAAAGAGCAGTGGTAATGCACAGCCTCCTACTACTAAATACCTACAATAGAGAAAGAGATTGAGCATCTGAGTAAACTAAATCCTAATCAAATGCTTAGACATCAGCAAAAAATTACAAGCCATACTAAGAAAATGGAAGACATGGCCCAAAAAAATGATATATCAAAGTCCCAGAAGAGATGCAGGATTTGAGAAAACTAGTTAACCAGATGCACACAAATTTCCAAAATCAAATTAATGAGACAAAAGACAATATGACAAAAGAGATTAATGACATCAAGAAGACATGGCGTGATCACAAAGAATTTGAAATCCTGAACAGAAAAGTAATAGAGCTCATGAGAACGAAAGATACAATAGGTGAGATAAAAAACACATTAGAGCAAAACAACAGCATACTTGAAATCATAGAAGAAAGAATAAGTGATATAGAAGACAGAACAGCTGAAATTGAAGAGAGAAAAGAATGGAAAAAATTGAGCAGGGGCTCAGAGAATTAAATGAGAACATGAAACACAACAACATATGTGTCATGGGAGTTCCAGAAGGAGAAAATAAGGGAAAATGAGTAGAAAGAAATTTGTGGAAATAATACCTGAAATTTTCCCAACTCTCAGGAAAGAAATGAAATTGCTATCCAAGAAGCACACAGTACCCCACTCAGAATAAATCTGAATAGACCTACTCCAAGACATACACTACTCAGAATGTCAAATGTCAAAGAAAAAGAGAATTCTGAGAGGAGCAAGGGAGAAGCAAACCATCACATCCAAGGGATGCCCAGTAAGACTTGGTATGGATTTCTATTTACCAACTGTGGAGGCAAGAAGACAGTGGTATGGTACAATTAGGATACTGAGAGAGAAAAACTGCCCACTGAGAATTCTTTATCCAACAAAATTGTCCTTCAAATATAAAACTGAGTATAAAATATTTACAAACAAACAGAAACTAAGAGAGTTTCCAAAAAAAAGAACCCATCCTTGCAGGAAATATTAATGGAAGACTTAGAATTGAAATGAAAAATCAGGAGTGAGAGGACTGGAGGAGAGTATAGAAGAAAGAATAGAGAAAAGATAACCAAATAGTAAAAATGACAAAAATATGATACGGCATATGAAATCCAAAGAATAAAGTGGTGAAAGTAAATAATACATTAACAGTAATATCATTGAATATGAATGGATTAAAGTTCCCAATCAAAAGATACAGGCTGACAGAATGGATTAAAAAGCACAAGCCATTTCCTCTCTCTAAACCAAACTCAGCATGTGGATGCATTAATTTCCCTCCAGTGAGGGACATGACTCTCAGTGATGAGCCTCCCTGGCACTGAGGGATTACACCAAGCACTGGTTGGTGATACAACTGGAAAACAACCTTGAATAAAAGGGGAAAAAAGTAAAGACAAATGAGTCTATATGGCTAAGAGACCTCAAATTGTGTTGAGAGGTCAACAGAGAGGTAATAATTATGCACATCACAGCAGGATCTCATAGAAGGCAAAAGTGGACACTATCCCAAATGGTGGGGCTCCTGAGAGCTCCAGAGATATCCAGGTCTTGTGGTCATGGTAGATGGCTCCAGAGCTATGTGCCTTACAAGGGGCCTTTACTTTAGAGGTTGTGCCCCTGAGTGTGACAGAGTTGGACTCAGGTGTGATTTCTCTACACATGCCCCTTCTGTCTCTTTTGTTTGAATCTATAGTTGGTGCTTGAGTTGGTAGATGTACATCCAGTAGACTTAAATCTCTGGGCTGTCCATGTGCTGGCTGGGCCCTGAGCCCCAGACAAGTTGCAGCATGTCCACTCCAGTTCATTGGACTCACCAAGGACAGCTGATGGGGAGGTGAGGATGGACAACCACCACACCAAGGAACTAAGAGTGTCTACAACTGCAAGCAAGAGAATCCCATCCATCAGTCATATGAGATTGAAGTCCCCTCTCAATTAGAGGTGGAGTAGGCATCACCATCCCAGAACCCTCAGGATTTTTAAACAAAATATGAACTATAGGAGACTTACTGGTGTTCAATTATAGACTTATTATGATTCTAGCAATGGAAGAAATTTTATCATTGATGTGGGGACAGTGGCCAGTGGAGGTGCTGACTGCAGGGAGAGGGAAATTCATGTGTAATATGGGGACATTTTCAGGATTTGGAATTGACCCAGATGACATTGCAGTGACAGGTACAGGCCATTATATACCCTGCCATAGCCCACAGAACTGAGTGGGAGAGAGTGTAAACTACCCTCTCCCCCACTCATATAATGTAAAATATAGTCCATGCTTAGTGTCAATGCTCCAAATTGTGTTCATCAATTGCAATGAATGTATCACACTAATGAAAGAAGTTGTAATGTGGGGAAAAGTGGGAGGCCTGCGGAGGGGGGTATATGGGAATCCCTTATATTGTTTTAGGTAACAAGTTATGTAATCTAAGTATCTTTTAAAAAGAAACAAAAATATATATTAAAAAAACATGAGCCATCTATATACTGCTTACAAGAAACTCACCTTAGAACCAGGGATATAAACCTGCTGAAAGAGAAAGGTTGGAAAAAGATACTCCATGCAAATAGTAACCAAAAAAGAACAGGGGTAGCTATACTACTATTGGACGAGACTACTTTAAATGCAAAAAAGTTATGAGACATACAGCAGGCCATTATATATATAAAGGGACAATACACCAGGAAGATACAACAGCCATAAACATCTATGCACCTATCCTGCATGTCCCAAAAGACATGAGAAAAAGTCTGGCAAATTTGAAGGGAGAAATAGACATCTCTGCAATAATTGCTGGAGGCATCAACACCCCACTCACATCATTAGACAGAACAACTAGACAGAAGATCAACAAGGAAACATAGAACTTGAACTATACGATAAATGAGTTAGATCTAACAGAAATATACAGAATGCTGCATCAAACTCAGCAGGTTCTACATTCTCAAGTGTCCATGGATCATTCTCCTGGATAGACCACATGTTTGGGCACAATGCAACTCTCAATAAATGTAAAAAGATTGAAATTATACAAAGCACCTTCTCAGATCATAATGGAATGAAACCTTGAATCAATAATAGACAGGAAAAAATTAAATTTGCAACTGAGTGGAGAATGAACAACACACTCCTAAATAATCAGTGGGTCAAAGAAGAAAGTGTAATCATTAAATATATTGAGACAAATGAAAACAAGAACACAACTTATTAAAATTTATGAGATAGAGTGAAGGCAGGCTTGAGAGGGAAATTTATAGTCCTAAACACCTGTATTAAAATACAATAAAGAGCTAAACTCAAAGATTTAATTGAACAACTAGAGAAGTTGTAAAAGAACACCAAACCAATTCCAAAACAAGCAGAAGGAAAGAAATAATAAAGATTAGAGCAGAAATAAAGGAAATTGAGAACAAAAAAACCATTAGAGAAAATCAACAAGACCAAAAGCTGGTTCTTGAGAAGATCAAGAAAATTGACAAAACCCTATCTAGAATATCAAAGGAAAAAGAGAGAAGATGCAAACAAACACACTCAAAAATGAAAGGGGGGAAGCTAAAACTTAACCCACAGAAATAAAAAGTATCATAAGAGGATACTATGAGAAACTGTATGTCAACAAACTAGACAACCTGGAGGAAAAGGACAAATTCCTAGAAAGCACAACCTACACGGGCACTACAAGAAATACAAGAACTTAACAAACCAATCACATTTAGAGATTCAATCCATCATCAAAACTCTTCCTGCAAAGAAAATCCAGGACCAGATGGCTTCACAGGTGAATTCTACCAAGTATTTCCAACAGAATTAGCACCAATCCTATGTAAACTTTTCCAAAAAATTAAAGAGGAAGGAAATTTACCCAATACATTTTATGAAGCCTACATCACCCTAATACCAAAGCCATATATAGATAATACAAGAAAATTACAGACCTATCTCTCTAATGAACATAGATGCAAAATTCTCAACAAAATACTTGCAAATCAAATCCAACAGCGTATCAAAAGGCTTCTACATCAAGGGGGATTAATTCCTGGTATGCAAGGCTGGTTCAACATAAAAAAAAAATCAAACAATGAAATACACCACATTAAAAAATGAAGGAAAAAATCCACATGCTCATCTCCATCGACACAGAAAAGGCTTTTGACAGAATCCAACATCCTTTTTTGATTAAAACTCTTCAAAAGATAGGAATAGAAGTAAAATACTCAATCTGATAAAAAGCTTATATGAAAAAAACCACAAACGACAATGTACTCAATGGGGAAAGGTTGAAAGCTTTCCCTCTAAGATTGAGAACAAGACAAGGATGCCCACTGTCACCATTGTTATTCAGTATTGTACTAGAATTTCAAGCTGGGGTAATTACAGAAGAAAATATATTAAAGGCATCCTAATAAGAAAAGAGAAAATAAAACTCTCACTGTTCTCAGGTGACATGTACCTGTAATTGTAAAATCCTGAGTACCCATGACAAGGTTACTTGAGCTAATAAATGAATTCAGCAAAGTAGCAGGATACAAGATCAACATGCAAAAATTAGTAATGTTTTTGTACACTAGTACTGAACAATCTACAGAGGAAATCAGGGGGGCAATTCCATTTACAATAGCAACAAAAAGACTCAAATACCTAGGAATTACTTTATCCAAAAATGTACAGGACCTATATGCAGAAAACTATAAAACAATGCTAAAAGAAAATTTAAAAGACCTAAATTTAAAAAGACCTTTCTACACAAATGGAAAGATATTCTGTGTTCATGGACTGGAAGAATATATATTGTGAGCATGTCAATATTACCCAAACTGATTTATAGATTCAATGCAATACCAATCAAAATACCAACATCCTACTTTACAGAACTAGAAGAAGTCAATTTCTGAATTCATATGGAAGGGAAAGTTCACCCAAATAGCCAAAAGCATTCTAAAAAAAGAGAGACATGGGAGGGATTTCTCTGCCTGAAATTAAAACATATTGCAAAGCTACAGTGCTCAAAACACCATGGTACTGGCATAAAGATAGGCAAATCCATCCATGGAATAGAATTGAGAGTCCAGAAACCAACCCTTATCTCTACAACCAACTGGTTTTTGACAAACCTACCAAGTCCATGTTAACAGGACAAAACTGTCTCTTCCAAAATGGTGCTGGGAGAACTGCATATCTATAACCAAAAGAATGAAAGAGGATTCCTGTCTCACTCCCTATAAAAGAATCAACTCAAAATGGATCAAAGACCTAAATGTAAAAGCCAGATACATGAAACTACAGAAGAAAATGTAGGGAAACATCTTCAAGATCTTGTAGTAGGTGGTGGTTTCTTGGACCTTATACCCAAAATACATACAACAAAAGAAGAAAATAGATAAATGGAACCTTCTCAAAATTAAACACTTTTGTACTTCACAGGACTTTGTCAAAAGGATGAAAAGGCAGCCAACTCAATGGGAGAAAATAGTTGCAAATCACCTGTCTGATAAGGTTTAATATCCATAATACATAAAGAGATGTTACAACACAACAATAAAAAGACAAATGACCCAATTAAAAAATGAGCAAAAGACTTGAATAGACATTTCTCCAAAGAAGAAATGCAAATGGCAAAAAAAGGACATGAAAAAAAATGCTCATCATTAATTAGGGAAATGCATGCCAAAGCTACAATGAGATATCATTTCACACCTATCAGAATAGCCACTATTAAAAATACAGAGAACTACAAGAGTTGAAGAGATTATGGAAAGATAGGGACACTTATTCACTGTTGGGAATGCAGAAATGTACAGTCACTGTGGAAGTCTGGCGGTTCCTAATGAAATTGAATATAGACTTGAAACAAGACCTTGCAATGTCACTACTGGGTGTATACACAGAAGAACTAAGAGCAGTGAAATGACAGACATCTGAATACCAATGTTCACAGCAGCATTATTCAGATTGCCAAAAGCTGGAAACAACCCAGGTGTCCATCAACCAAAGAATGGATAAACAAATTGTAGTGTACACACATGATGGAATATTATGCAGCTGTAAGAAGAAATGAAGTTGTAAAGCATATGACAACATGGATGAACCTGAAGGACATTATGTTGAGTGAAGCAAGCCAGAAAAAAAAGGAAAATACTGTATGAATGCATTACTATGAACAAAATATATTGTGTAACATATTGTATGATTCAAAAAAGCTTTATGTATCCAGTACATTTAATTGAGAAATGTTTGCTTTTATTTATCTATTTTCTTTGTATTTTTCAATTATTTTTTATATTTTTAATTATTAAATGTACAAAATAAAAAATAAAAAAATAAAAAAGATGCTATCCTAGCAAAATGAACTCCAGCCTTGGGGAAGTAGACATGCTACTTTCTCTCCTACATAAACCACCTTCTGCCCTGACCTGCCTTGCTCATTCCCACTTACTTCCCCTGAGGAATGTACTTTCCTTCCAAAGCCAGCAACAAAGCCATCCTCACTGAAGAAGAGGATGAAAGAAATCCATAATAAGACAAAAGTACCTATGTAAAAGAATTCTTAGTTAAAATGTGCATAATAATTGTAAATGTACATTTAGATATTACAGTGTATTCTTCATTTGCCAGCATTTAATATTGAAATAACTAAAAAATTGATGTTAAAAATATAAATATATAATATTGTTTTAGCTAATTTCAATATTGATTCTGTCATCTAAATTATATTCTGAGGAAGAAAATATGGCCCAATAATCAAAAATATGAGAAAACCAGTCCAAGGTAACAGGTGATTTGACTACGGAAGAATAGAATCAGGGAACTACCTCTTCTCGCAGATTAACAAATTTGCATTTTAGGAAACTCTCTATAATGATGAACCTAGTCACAAGTACCAGAATCATCTGAGATATCAACAGCACTGAGAGAGGATTTAAATCACAAAACATGATAACTTAGAATCTTTGTTCAAAAAAGGACTTTATTACAGGTCTGGTACCAGCATTACATCTTTCTTGAGGACAATTGTGGAGAGAGTAGGGCTGTACAGATAATATAATCCTATTTTCTTTCCTCATATCCATGTTACACTCCACTGCCACTATTCTCACTGTATATTATGTAAATGTCACCTCGGACCTTATCAGGAGTTTTGAGTCAGAGTTTGGCTGTAGAAGTAGGTTCACAAAAGGGGGACAGGGGAGCTGCTCAGTATCTGAGGAAGATCTTTGTCAGGGCCTCACATCCCTCCAACTCGAAACTCAGGAGGTCCTTCTTTGCTTTCTCATGTGACTGGCTTCTTTTAAAGAGAAAGACCAGCCCTGGGTCTCTTAGGCCTTTAAAACTTTCTTCCTCTTTCCCTCTATTCCTTGGTCTTCTCACCACTTCGTATCTATTACTGTCTAAAGTGTGACTGAATTTCCTTGAATGGTCTCAGAGATTATGCAGTGTGCACCAGAAATCCCTAAGTGTAGATAGTTTGCTACCAGTCAAAGGGAAAATGACAGTAGTTAGGAAAAATGACAGTACTTATGACAGAAGCCTTTGGTAATTGCTGGTAGAAGAGTCAAGAAGGCACTGCAGAAACTTTGGTAGACAGGGACAGACAGGGGTTGGTTCAGATTCAGGGATGCACAGTTCTTTGTGTTGATGAGTCTGTGTGTTGATGAATGTGAAGGCTCAGACCTCTGGATGGGACATGGTATGAATGGATAAATCATGAAGTTTTCTTAGAAAATGTCCAAGGTTTTTGGTGTGAATTGTCATGGTGTCAAGTTCACAATAGAGTCATTTTACCAAGGGGATAGTGATTCTGGGGCCATGCTTCATGAAGCCACCCATATAAGGCAGGACAAGATGGACTTTCCAGGACCTCCTTTGCTCTCTAGATTTTACCTAAATCCTGCTCTTGGCGTTTTAGAGGACAAGAGAGTTGCAACATAAAATGAAAAGAATGTACTGTCAAAATTAAAATTCCTATGACATATGACATTCCATTCCCAATTCTGTGATAATCTTTGGCAAATATTTTCTTGGGAAACCTATTATATGTTCTACATAAATTATATATATAAACTATATATGTACATATAAAATGTGTGTATGCATGTTTACACTGATCTATTACAAACTTGTTCCACAGTTTTCCTTCATATCTGTTAATGAGATTTATATTTATTACTGAAGTTTTTTGATGGAGCAACAATGACAAAATAATCAGTCATTATCATTTATATATTTTTTCTATAGATTTGGATCATGTATAACACTGTTATAATAATCCATCTTACCAAGAATAATCATTGGAATATAAAGGCTCATGTGGATGATTTCCCTCTTCCACATGGCCTGAACCAAGGTCAATTGTTGGAATTCAGGTGGCATCTGCTCAGGTCTCATAAACCCTGATAGCTTCACTCATGTTTCTGCTGACTTGGGAGGGATGACTGGAAGGCTGGGCTCAACTGGTCCTTTCAACCAGTCATGTGCTAATGGCCACTGCAGCATGGTGGTCTCAGGGTGATCAGATTCCTTACATGTGGCTCAGGAATCCCAAAAATAGTGATCTGAGAGACAGGAAGTGGAAGATGCCAGTTTCTCACTTATAAACCATAAGGTAACAAATATACTCAGTCAAGACCCCAATTTTCCCTAGTGATGACACCAATTTGCAACAGCTGGGCCTTAAGGAGCATAGGACTAACTGGACTTGGATTAATTACTATGGTCAGTAATTTGTCTCTCAGACACAGGTGCAAGGCAGCATCACTGAAACCCCCACTGTGGTTCCCAGAGCCACTAAATGTGCCAGTCCCTGTGGGCTGAGCTGTGATCCCATGCACATCACTGTGGGTATGCATGTTTAAAATGAACTCCCTGCCCATGTCCCACCATAACCTGTACTGTTTTATCACCACCAGAGGAGTGGGGGCAGGAGTTCTGGATAGTTGTAACATATATTACTTTGCATTTTCTCCCCCTAACCTCCCAGTTCTTTCTCCCACTCCAAATAGTAGCAGGATCCCTAAATAGTTAAAACTGCAATTCCCTTTGCCTAGTGACTGATTAGTGGGTCTTACACTAGGATTCTAACCTGTTTTTCCAGAAGCCTGCCATTGGCATCTATATTCTCCAAACTGCCTAATCACCCCTTATAGTCCCCCCGATATCAATAAGCCTTTCCTGCCTTTCAGAAAACATCTCTCCCTTTGGATCTGTTTTTCTGTCCATTTGGTTCATGAGCAAAATTCACTGCATTCATTGGAAAGCAGCCCCCTTCCCCCTGCTGCACACTGTCATACCTCATAAAAGAACCCCCTCTTGGACAAGTGCAGATGTCAAGCCTGAGAAGTGCCATCTGTCCTCCTGCTGCCATGGATGAGGACTAGGCCAGGGCTATGCCTGGGACCATCTCATCCTCTCACTACCAAAATGAGGAACCCAAGTAAGCCCACTAAATAAATGTAATTACTCACCAAGTTAGATTTGTATGAGTCTTTTTTTTTTTTTTTTTTTTGGTCTGATATATCTCTACCAGTTTTGCAGGAAGCTGTTGTTTTTGTTTTATACTAAGGACAATATACAGTAAGTGTCAGAGACAGGACTTCAGGGATTTCTCCATAATCCTGAGTGACCTTATGTTTACTGCTGCTTCCAGGTGGCTGAGATCAGAATTTCCTACTTTCCTTCATTGACCACACTCAGGATTTTATCAGTGACATTCTTGTGCTATGGTTTTTCAAAGATGCTTCTCACCTCTTCATAATGCAGATTGAGATCCTCTTTCCAAAGAAACCTTCTGCATCAAACACATGCCAAGGCATGCAAGGGTCTTATGTTCAGACATTAATGTCCTCATTAAAAACTCAGGAGTATCATTTATGAGGAAATAAAACCATGAAAGCTATCATAACTAGTTGAAGTTTTCATGGAAATTCTTCCAAAGGTAACTGTACTTTCCTTCCCTGGTCAAATCAGAGATTTTACTCTAAACTAAGATGTTTTATTATTATTTTATATTCTATTGCCATTATTAAATTAAAACATGGGTAGGGATTAGCTATTATAAGATCACAATGCCAGCTACCTCTTTCACAAAAGTCCCTCAAAACAAAATAGTTGCTGAGAGATAGGGCTTGAAAGAGGTTGTAGTTATTTATTCTTAGTATCTTCATTTATAAGATAACACGAGAAATTTATTTCATTAAAAAGAATTCCAAATACCCCTTAAATATATATCCTTGCACAGAAGTCCTGTGAAATGGAAATCATACTGAGAAATAAATTGATGATAGAGTCTTTGGGCATGGTCATTTCAATAATAAATTCATATCTTAATAATAGAGTTTTATCTGTTTAAAAATATTTCAAAATCAGTTGAACTGTGGAATTCTCATTGATAACCTTCTAAGTAAAATAGCTGACCAAGCATAAAATATTAACAGAGTAAGGGGTCTTATTGTTCTTTTAGTATCCTTTTTATTTGTTTAAAGAAGAACAGGTCTATTGTTAAATCAAAACATTTCATAGACTCTTACTTGGCTTTCTCTGTTATAGAAATTCCTCCATGGTTTTCTTATATCATTAATGAAATAATACCATTTGTTTATTTCATTAAAATATATACCAAACCAGGAGACAGATATGGCTCAAATGGTTGGGCATCCGTCTCCCATATGGAGGGACCCAGGTTCGATACCCGGGACCTCCCGGTAAAAAAAAATAAAAAATAAAATATATACCAAACCTCCATAACTGGCTTTCCGCTCCTCAGAAATCTCTGTAAACAAAATATCTGCCAAGGACCAAAAGGATTTTAAAGTGGTTTGCAATTACTACTCTTACCCTTATCACCAATGTCCCTGCTGTAGCCTGCAGCTACCAGGTAGCTCTTACACCTTGGGATTTGGGGCCCAAGGAGAAGGTGATCAGAGCTGTGAAATTGGATCCTGGTGTTTGAGGATCTGGGATAAACCAGGACAACACAGAGGGTACAGAGACCTGCAGGCCATTCAGAGGGGCCCAGTAAAGGTGACACATTCAGGGGAGAGGAGGGTAACTGGGGAAGATGCTCAGAATTCATGGACAGAAAATGCATTTTCCATGGGTTCATAGGTTCATGGGTGGGGTGAGGAATAAAAATAGGACAAGGAAGATTATGGGGAAATAAATTATCATAAAGCTATAAAATTAAAAACATGCCAATGGATCTTAGGAATTGACAATGATTAGAGAGTGATAAATAATCCACGTTCTGTACCCATAAGTACAATATGTATGTGAAATATATAAAATGTATGCTATTTATATATGAACTCAAAAGATATAGGTATACATCTATGTTACTGTGAATGTCTGAATGATTTAATAAGCCTACCATGAGAATTTGATTCCACTGCCTATTGGCCTAAAGCCAGCTTTGTTGACTCAGCTACCTGAGGTGGAGGTGTGGTCTAGAGACCAGGGCATTCAGTGTCATGAGAAAGACATTTAAGTTTTTTCCCCACTTTATTTATTTATTTATTTTCTCAATTATATTCAGGAGATATATATATATATATATATATACTATATATATGTATATATATATAGTTACTCTTTTTAAAATCTTAATTTATTTTTTTTTATTTTTTAAAAGATACTTAGATTACATAAATTTTACACAAAAAATATAGGGATTCCCATATGCCTCACTCCCCACACTTCCCACACCTTCCCACAGAAACATCCTTTATTAGTGTTGCACATTCATTGCAGTTGATAAATGCATCCTGGGGCTTTGCCATTCAGCATGGACCATAGTTCACATTGTAGTCTACACTCTTTCCCACACAGTTCTACATATTATGTGATGGTGTAAAATGGCTTAATCTGTAGTTGCAACGTCATTCAGGGCAATTCCCAAGCCCGAAAAAGCCCTGTTTTACAACTGTTTTTCTCTCTCCCTGCCCCCAGCGCCTCCCGTGGCCACTGGCTCCACATAAGTGTTGTAAATTCTTCTATTGCTAGAATGACAATATGTCTATAGTAGAATACCAGTAAGTCCACTCTAGTCCATAGCTCTTCCCCAATCCCAAGGATTCTGGATGGTGATGTCCACTCCACCTCCTATTGAATGGGGGCATATATCCCATGGGGAAGATGGATAGGACAATCCTGCCTGCAGCTGTAGACACTCTCTGTTCCCTGGGATGGCCATTGTACAGCATCATCTCCCTGCCAGATGTCCTAGGTGAGTCCAATGACATGTAGAGTAAGTGTTGAAACTCTGTCAAGATTCTGGGTCCAGCTAGCATATGGACAGCTCAAAGCCTCAAGTGTTTGGATGTAAACTTACAAACTCCAGTATCAAATATAGGTTTAAATAGAAGGGACAGATGAGCCATGGGCAGGAAGACATAACTGAGTCCAACTCTGTCATTCTTATTAGCATAAACACCAAAGTAAGGCCCACTGGTAAGGCACCAAACTCCAGAGCTATCTGCCCTGACCATGGGACCTGAGTTTCTCCAGAGCCCTCAGGAATGCCATTATTTGGGGTACTGTCCAATTTGGAATTCTATGAGACCTGCTGAGATGTGCATAAGTGTTACCTCTGGTATGATCTCCTGAGTCACTTTGAAGACTCTTATCCATGTAAACTCATTTGTCTTTACCTTTTCCCCCTTTTCTTAGGGTCTTTTTCCAGTTGCATTGCTAGTTGGTGCTTGGTAGCTTATCCCTGGGGATTCATGTGTCACATTGGGGGGAAAGGAATGTATTCATATGCTTTTTTTGGCTTAGAAAGAGGCTACATTTGAGCAACAAGGAGGCTTTCAGGAGGCAACCCTTAGGCACCCCATAACAATAAGCTAAGTTTCAATATCAAGAACAAAGCCTCATAAGCCTAGTCATCAATATGAAGGGCCCATCAGTGGCTCATCCTCCTTCACCAGTCACTGGTCCTGCACTTGGGGAACTGTTGCTCCTCCCTTAGAGAATGTGGCAAGCTCTCCAGGATGGGAATTCAGTATTCTCTCCATGATTGTGTGAGTCTCCACCCACTGTGACAATGCCCTGTGAATATTTGAACATTTTTACATACCTTATATGTAGGCTCATGCGAACTTACTCCCGTGCATCACCCATCACTGACACCCTACACCAACTACCCTTCTCTGCCCCAGTTGTAACCCTAATGTGATCCAAAGCTTCTTCAAAAATGAAGCCAAATACAATTAATAGGAAAATGAAATAATAATGATAAATTTAAATATAAGAAATAAAATACATAAATTTTTAAGAAAATAAAGAAAATTAAATTAAATATTTTATAAAGTGAAAAATATTTTAAAAGTTTTCTTTTTTACATTTTGCCTTTCATCACCATGATATCTAGTGTCCTGTCTGTACAAGCTATTAAAAAGAAAGTGAACTATAAGTGTTGGAGAAGATTTGGAGGAATGGGAACACTCAACCACTGCTGATGTGAATGTAGAATGGTCCAGCCATTGGGGAGGACAGTTTGGCAGTTCCTCAAAAAACAAACTATAGAGCTTCCACATGATCCAGCAATTCCACTGCTGGGTATATAGGCAGAAGAATTGAAAGCAAAGACACTAACAGATATATGCACACCAATGTTTATAGCAGCATTATTCATTATTGCAAAATTGGAAACATCTCAAGTGTCCATCAGCAGATGAATGGGTAAACAAAATGTAGTATGTACATACAATGGAATATTACTCAGCTGTAAGAAGGAATAAAGTGCTAACATACAGGATAGCATGGATGAAACTTGAGGACTTTATGTTGAGTGAAACAAGCCTGGAATTGAAAGATGAACAGTACAAGACCTCACTGATATGAGCTAAGCAAATAGAGCAGACTAATAGAGCTATTGTCTGGAAGATATGTCTACAAGAAAGAGAAAGGGAGAAGGCTGTGAGCCAATATCCATGCGACATAATCTATGGTAAGTGTGTAGTGGTGTATGGAAGGGACATGACAGGAGGGTAGTGTTATTATTGGGTTGGGTGGTGCAGGGTTGACAGGTGGGTAGACTGAGAAACTTGGTTGGATAGTCCCGGGTACTGGGGGGAGCATGGGAGATGAGCCAGGTGAACACTGGGGATTTGCAGGTATGTGGTTGAAAGGACAAAGTTGGGAAAGCTCTTATGGCAAAATGAAAAAGAAGGGTTACTGGTTTAGGGTGTTCATTCAGAACAGGGTGAACCTTTTCTCAAATTTAAGAAAGTTAGTTTGCTAGTATTACTTTTTATCCACTACAATGGAATTGTCACAGAATTGTCTCTAAATACATACATACATACATACATACATACATACATACATACTTTCAATCTGTTCTCTTTAACTCTTCTGGGTATTTTCACTGTGCATATCAACATGTGTGGATGGATACTTAGGAGGAGACTTCTCATGGATAAGAATCCCTCATGCATTATAAAACCTCATAAAACACATAGACCGAGTAAAATGTACTCATGGAAGTGTTTAGCATTATTGTTTTCTGTTGTTCTTGATTAATCAGTTGAATCAAAAATCCTTGAAACTTGCTTGCCTAGCTGTCCCTTTCATAGAAGTGCCTCTTGAGAAAATATATATGAAAAAAAATAATTTTGAGGTCTTTGGCCATTTCAAATATTATATAAAATCGATTAAAATACGTTAATCAGTCCACTTTAATTTCCTTCAATGTGCTAAAATACTTATGAAGAAAACCTCTGTCCTGAGAACAAGAAATTAAAGAAATGAGGCCTTATTATTAGAGGCATTAAGTTAAGATGAAATGGGGGATTGTTGTTTCAAAATAAATTTTAAAGATACCTTAATTGGCTGGCTATTTCTACTGAGACCTACAAGCAATTTAAAAGACTAGAGTTATTATTGTGATAATAGTCATGCAAGAGAATCGGAAGAATTTATTATAAGAAAATTTAAATTCCCCTTAGCTCCTTCTTCTTTTGACAGAAATCATTCCAAATAAAATACCTACTAGGAATTTTAATAAAACATTTTATTATAATATTAATGTAATTATCCCTCAGAAAGAAACAGAGTTTCCTGAAGAAATTGCTGAATCAAATCTATGAAAATAAAAGAATTTGGAACTCATTGCACCATAAATTAAGGACATGCACTAAGATGGTGAGATAACAGAAATATACAGAACAACTTTAAGTGGTTCCAAGCAACCAAGTCAAGTAGTATGAGTATGAAAACAATTAAAGATAGCAATTTAATAGGAATCTTTGTGTTCACACTGATACACATAAATAGTAAATGAGGGAGAAGGGAAAGCACTTTTTTATAATAGAATGCCCACCAACTAATGGAGAGGCATGTTTGAGTTTGAAAATCATATTTTGCAAACATTATGGTAAAATTTTTCATAGTCAAGAATTACCAATGCATACTAAAAAACACGGTAAAATTTGAGAAGTTTGAGGATATTCACAGTCTCAAATATGTCCCTGCAAAATACTTACTCATTACAAAAGTGAAAAGGTAACTCTATGAAGAAGACTGACAGACTACACTTCATTCAAAGGATCATGTTACCATCAACTGCATAGGACAAATGGACACCATGCACTCCCCCACTCCCCAATATGATACACAGGGAAGAACATAGCATCCCTTCAATGGTATTCCTACCAAAGATACATACCTATGTCCAATCACATGGAAACATTAGAGCAGAGAGTCATAATCTATTTTGTCACACAGACCCCTTTGCCAGTCATGTGAAAATCACAAGACTCTTAAGTCCACACTCTACTGTATATTATTTAATAAATATGTCACACCCACACAAAAAGGTTCCCACAAGAATAATGTGTTTTTGAATTCCACTTCAAGCTCGTGGACCCCTTATTAAGAATGCATGCATTAAAGAAACTCATGCTGAGCAATATTGTTCATAAACATTGTTTCTGAAAATCAGTTAAAGACATACATTGTCCCTGATTGAAGGATTCTAAAGAGACATGACAACTAAAGGCAACGCTCCATTGTGGACTGTGGGCTTTAGTTGTAAAGGACATAACTGTACAATTAGTTAACCCTGAATGGAGGTGAAACTTGACTGGATAGTAGTGACGTACCATGTTAATTTAAAAAATAATTAATTGATAATTTTTTAAATGTAGGAGGGTCTTCTTGATTCAAAGGACAAACTCTAACATATTTGGGGGTGATGAGGCAACAGTTTGGCAACTTGCTTAGAAAGTTCAGAAAAAAAAATGTTCAGGAAAAAAAAGAAAGGTTGGGAGATATAGAGCAAAGACTGTAAAATATTAACTTTTTTACCTTTATATGAGTGAAAGATAAATGGGTTTTTGTTTGTACCATTCTATTCACTGAAGTCTTCACTAATTCTCACTGAGTTTAAATTATTTCAAAATGAAAAGTCAAAAAATGTAAGAGATTACTCCTTACATAAACTACAACTGAACTAAATAACTGCCAATTGTTAAGCCTTCAATGTAATAAGGGATATTATCATAATTCCTAAGTCTGTTTAGCCCCAGCCAATGAGAACCACAAATAGCCTGTTACTAGGAGGAAACCTGAGTCCCAGGAAAAAGGAAGGGACACTGGTGACCAATGGGATCCTAGGCTGTTCTGTTTTCCAGCAGGTAAACAAAGATGTAAGTGTCATACAGAATTAAATTCTGGAACCCCAAAACTTAGTCTGGAAATTAGAAAATCATGAAGTCTTCCACCACCACCTTCCCTTATGTTTAAAATGCAGGTTATAATCCAACCCTAACCAGCTACTATGAACAAACATTTTACAGACACCCACTGACCATGACCCTCTTCACCATACTTATGGGATCCCCCAAGACTGAAGCCCCCACATTGGATGCTTATTTTTTCCAAACCTCACAGTGAGGATGGGGCTCTCCAACAGCTTGGCAGGATCATCTGGCCCTACATAGATGTCCAGTCTTTCTCTGGGAACCCCTCTACCCTCTGTGCCAGCCCTGACTCCCACCCAGTACAGACCCCCAGCCAGTACCCAAACCCAAGCCATGGTTGAAGGACTCCCCCCCTTTGTAGTCTGAAGAGGGGACTGAGATTGAACAGTCTGGATCAGTCTCCAAAGCAACCAGCCGACTCCATGGCCAGGGGCAAGAAGGTGCTACCCATTACTAGACTGGATCCAGACTCCAGCAATGCAGGGATTGTCTCTTGGAAATCTTGGGTAGTCAGAGAGACAGAAGGCTGACACAATGACTGCTTAGACCAGTGGGCTGTGGATGCCTTGACCAATAGGGAATGCAATTGGTCTTTTATTAGGCAGAAACTGTAAGTAAAAAATATTAAGTAACCCGTAGAAGAGAAGAGTTAGACATGGATTTCCCTTGAATCTGCACAGGCAGATTGCACCCTCCTCCACCCCAGCTTTGCACTAGATGGGAAAGACAAGATAAAGGCTGTGAACTGATAGATGTGAGTATAGGTGAGTAGTAGGTAGAAGCCCACTGAAAGCAGAGACCCAAAGAAAGCCTGTAGACTGAGCCTACTTTCCACTGCCCCTACTTAGTTCTCAGAATGCTGGAGGCCAGACTCAGTACACCCAGGTAGCAGTAAGGGGGATGCTTTGGTGGAGATGTGAAGCTGCCCAAGGCAGAGGTCTCAGATCCACACGGGGCCTCAGCCAGTGAACCACATGAAGCACTGAGAAACACAGGCCCCACCGAGGCAAACAGAGCCCCATTCAGCTGTTTCCCCCAAGCACAGGGATGTGAAAGGGTGGCCAGGACCACCAGATAATTGAGAGGCTCTGGTCTGAAAGGTGGAAAACAAAACTCTCACTAAAGAGAGGGAAGGAAGGAACACACAGAGACCTCAGCAGCCTGTAGGTCTCTGCAGAAAAGGTCCTGGAGCTGACCCCTTCTCACTCTCTCCAGTGCTCTTCCCACTCCCTCATGCCAGTGTAGCATTCAACATCCTCATCTTAAAGAGTCCCTGTCAGGTTCTCCCCCTGTCCTTCCTCTATACCCTTTTCCTCCTCATCACAGCCACAGTTCTCTTAAATTAAAATTAAACTCTTTACCCTGGTGACAGCTTTTACACCCCATCCCTCCTGTCACCATTCACTCCCTGCATTTATTCTTCTTGGGCCTCTGGCTGATCCTCAAACTCACCCCTCTCACACCCCCTTCATAGCCATCACCTGTCCTGTGCCTTCATCCTGAAGTGCTTATGCCCATGTTGGTTCACTGCTCAGGGGTTCCCACTTTACAGGGTATTCGCTGACCTCTCATCCCAAGTCCCCATTTCCCATACCCATCAATCCTTCCTTTCCCTGTGCATTCTTCTCCATTACTTTATCCTCACCTGGTATCTTCTGTGCTGTATTTAATTTCCTGGCTCATTATCTACCCCCTTCAAATATCAGCTCCACTAGTACAGCAAATTTCTTTCTCATCTTTACTATTCTATACCCAGATGCTAGCTCAATTTTTGTAATGATTTTTCTGTCCTTGGTCTTATTTCCCCAGCCAACCTCCTCAAGTGTCATTTCCTTCTTTCCTTGTGCCATCACTGATAATCCCCAGTTGGTGCTCATTGTCTAGAGGAGGAGGGTCATTTCTCACTAAAACTACTAATTCTGGGGATGCCAGCTATGTCTGTGGAAGAGAAACCCCTGCTGTTCCCTCAGCTTTTCTTTGAGGTGTGTCAGACAGTGAGGGAGAGGCAAGAGGGTGGGATGTGGAGGTTTCAACAAATTGTCCAAGGAAGATTTCTTCATGGTCAGAAAATTCTCAGTGAAGCACATGGCAGAGAAAGAAAATCATCTACATGTGCCAATTTTGCTTATCATTTCTGATTTTGGAATATAAATTTTAAATGATAAAAATTCACTCTAAGAATACAGTTTACACCCCGAGAAGAACATTTATTTTATAATGTTTTAACTAACACATTAATTTAAGAAACAAAGCTGAATTTATTTAGGATTTGTGACTATTAAGAATTCAACTATACCAAAAATATTGTTGCTGATATTTAAATGTCTCCAATGGCTAATATATATATATATATATATAATACAATTTTTATAATATATAGATAGAATGATAAAAGTGGAAAGAGATCACTTAAGGTAACTTAAGGTATAAGTAAGCTATAAATAAAACTTAGAAATAATGTTTTGGGGTATGTAGTTTGATGAAGTTTCAATTTGAGTAAGTGTTTAAATAGTAGGACTTACTTTGCCTACAGGGTGATAATTAAAACCTCTTCAGAAAAGAAAGAAAGTCCTACATTTCCTGGTGCTTTTATAGAAGTTGAGAGTTTTTTCATCTAAAAGAAGGCAGTGGCCTAGGATTTGTCCAGGATGAGAAGGTGGAGGAACTCCAGTCAATGAGAGGTTCTCACTGGCCTCCAGGACTTTCAGAGGGAGGCTGGGTGGGTGAACACAGCCTGGGGGCTCTGGAGGGCTGAGTGGATGGGAAGGGACAGCACTGCTTTAACTCCCAGACCCACCCCTGGGGGAAAGGTCATCAGAGGGTAGATGGGGGCCAAATACTGGATTTGGAAAATGCCTTGTGCTGTGGTGGTTCTCATGACCCCATTGAGAAACATCAGTATATCTAGCATCTCCATTATCACCTCTTCTAGTTTTGAGCCTTTGGTACTCTCTCTAGTATTGGGGCCAATGAAGTTAATCTGATCAGTGTCCCTTCATTCTCTTTGACTTTCTGTAGATATCTACAAGGCTGGGTAGTTTTTAAGGTCTCTTCTCTAACTTTTCATCTAAGTGTCACAGTGTCTGCAAAACTCTGAGAACAAACTACATAGCTGGGTGTTACTCGACAATCAGTGCAGCCAGTGTGTTGGTGAGCTGCTTTCTCATCTTATATAAATCTGGCTTCTAACAGACTGGACAAGACTGAACAACAATAAGGGACTCACCAGTAAACTGATGACAGGTAGAGGCGATGAAATGTGAGGACTGGACTCATGTGATTTGACAGTAGTTTCAACACCATCTCTTGTAGCATCCCAATGATCACTCAATGTCAGGAGTTAGGTTCACAGCCCCTCTGTGGCACTGTAGCCACCCACAGTGCTCTTCCCTGTAACCATGGATCTGTCAGCCAAAACAAACTATAGAGAACTCCCTAGGATTCCACCTGGAACACACAGGAACTGGTAGCTTGGACGGGTCAGTGGGAGGGTCTGGGGGTAGGTGGGGGAGGGGAGACTTGGAAAATAAGACATCCTTGTGTCCATTACATTCTAAAGATCATTTTTATTTCTCTCTAATTATTAAAGTGATTTACAATTAAAATGCAGGGAAATGTGCCAGTCTGAACTGACTGACTGTTAAATTTTAAAAACTTTTCACTCCCCTGTACTCCCAAGTATTAAAAAATCCTAACAAGATATGAATCATTTCCTCCTTTAGCCCTAAATGATACCCAAACCCCAAAGCAGCTTCTGTTTTGATTTCTATCACCAAACATCATTTTTTCTACTTCTTGTAATTCATAAAAATGAAATCAGAATACATTCTTGTGCATGTGTCATTTGCTCAAAATATTTTTTTGAAATTTGTTAATGCTGCTGTGTGGATCAGCATTTCTCTCTGCTTTTATCATTGAGTTCAATGGCATTGAATGTTACAAAATGATTATGTATTTGCCGCTTGGTGGATTTTTTCATTGCTTCCATTATGGGGCATTATGAATACAGACATTATGAATTTCCATGTACAAGTCCTTTTTATAAACATGTGTTTTCATTTCACTTGTGTGAAATACATGGCAGGAGAAAAGCTTAATCAAATGGCAGGTGTATGAGAATATTTTTTAAAATATTGAGGTATTTATTGACATGATGTAAAATTCATAAAATTAAATATACTTTCTTTTGTAAATATAGAGTTATGGAACCCTCACCAAGATCCAATTTTAGATCATTTCCTTTCCTCCCCAATTTTTCTCTTCTTATTTACTCCATCCATTGCATTTGACACAGTCATTCTCATCTCCTTGAAATCAATTAGTTTCTGGTTCACTACATTCTCTTGTTTGTTTTTGTTTTTTTTGTTATTAATCTGATTTCACTACCCTTTCCCTTGTGCCTTTTTGCTAGGTTCTCTGTTTCTTCAAAGCCTCTCAGTGTGTTTCCTCTGTGCTCAGTCCCTTGGGCTCTTTTCCTTCTTCAGCACCAGGTTCCCTTGCAGAAGCACCTTGACTTTAAACACCACCTATACTGGTATGTACTTCCACATTTATTTATCCATCACATTCCTTTCCATGCAGTCCTGATAGATACACAGCTGAAATGGATGTCTCCATGTGAATGTCTATGCCAATGAGGGACTCTGGGCTGCTCCCAGGAACCAACTCCTCCTCTTTCTCCATGCTCAGGAACTCCATCTGACAGGGGTTCAGGTAAAAACTTTGCCGCCTTTCTTGACTTCTCACTTTCCCTTCACTCCACATCCATCCATTAAGCATATCCTTTGCTCCATCATCAGAACAAGTCCACATCTGCTCCCTTCTCTTTTCCTCCACCTTCCTTCCCTTCTCAGCACTGCCTATGTCAGGAGGACTGTAGTCTCCTTCTCTCTCTTGCTTAAGTGCATGAGAAAAGGTGTACTGTGCTGTTCTGTATACTGTGCATTAAGTTAAATTTAGTATTCACTGTGATCAAATATTGAATATCTTCAATACATTTTCTCTGCTTATTCTATCAGTAGTTGAGAGTTGTGAAAAAAAAGTCCTCAAATCTGTGACTTACTGTACTTCTGTCACTTTTCAAAAGCGATGTTATCCATTGTGTACACATTTTAAAATGCTGTTTTCCGAGCTGATGACAGCACAACTCTGTGATGACACTGAGAGCCACTGAATGTAAATTTTGGATCAATTGTACAAGGCAGAGGACCATATAACACGATGAACCCCATGGTGAATGATGGACTATCGTTAACAGTATAAATATTATATACACACACACACACACAACACACACAAATATAATTCCCATGAACTCTAACAAATGTACAATTCTAATACGTGGTGGTAATAATAGGATGGTTTGTGGAAAAAATACATCAAATATAATCTATGGGCTATAGATAGCAGAAGCATTAATATGATGATGTTCCTTCATCATTTGTAACAAATGTGTCACAACAATGTAAGGTATTGATGGTGGAATCATGTATGGTATGCCTGATTTTTTTTTTTTTTTTTTAGGAATTAGAACTTTATTATAAATGTTTCCAGAATATAAACTAATTTTGTATCAGGATTCTTTGATAACTTTTAAAACTATATGTAATTTAAAATTTTTATAATGTATCTCATTTTCCACTTTCCAACCTAGAAAATATAGTGCAAGTTAGATTTAACAAAGAAAAAAAAATGTCTAAATTGCCTCAGAGAAAGTCAACAAACATAAAAATATCCCACCCAAAGTACAACAAACCCAATCAAGAAATAGATTCTGCAAAGCCTATTAATCCTCTAATTTATAATAAAATGACCTTCCAAGGGAAAACAATTCCAGTATCATAACAATTTTTTGATTAAAAGTAGAGACACTCTCATTAAGGGAAATTGCAGTATATGTAAGAAAAATATAATAATACTTCGAGAAAATGAGGAAAAGTATTTTCCGTGTTGGGGAGCAAGCATATTAAATACTTTATGTTTGTGTGATCTTTCTTAGAGGTTGAAGTGCCTGTTCACATTAGAAAAGTGATATGAACACAAACTTCATGAAATCAACTTCTTCAACTACTTTTTTCAATTCATCTTTGGGAGAACCAAATAAATAGCTTCAAAATCCAAGGATAGATTGGTCCCAAAGCATTTCTTCCTCTGTCCTTTCTTGTCCTTGTTCTTTTTTCTCTTTTCTACACTTAAGTTCCTCTTTCTTAGAACTACATCTCAGCTTTTTTCTCCTTTCAATTCTTAAGCTTTTCTGTACTGACACTTAACTGTTTCCACCTCTTCTTTCTTTCTTTGGATGCTCTTGTGTTTGTCTAAATCTATTTTCTCATAACTTATTTTCCTCTTATGCTTGGCCTGCTCATCCTCTGATTTTTCTCTCTTTTCTTCCTGGTGCCTTTTTCTCTTCTGCTCTGTCTGTTTATGACTGACTTGATGTTATTGTTTTGTTTTCTAAGGAGAGGTGTTTGTGAATTCCAGATTTTACACTATGTGGGCCACGATTATATTCTTGCTGACTAACGTTCAGAGTTACTGTTTTTTCTGAGTAGTCCCTGGGGAGCTGACAGTAACTCAGAGAGTCTGGTCTCATTCTGCTGTCATGAGCTGGTAGCCACTGAGGTAAACGGTTTTCCACTGTTTGTGAAATACTCTATTATCTTCGGTAAGTCTGAACGGTTTCAGACGGGAGTATTTGCTCAAACATTTTATATCTGGGATTGAAGTCAGCCTCTTCTTTGTATCCATAAGCTTCTAAATAGTCCTCTCTCATCTTTCTGAAACAAGTCTTTGGCTCTAAGCCTCTGGCTTTCAGCACTTTGATATAATCTTCAAGTTCGTCTTGAAAAGAGTCCTATGTTTTCTTTGAATGCTTCATTAGGTTGACAACAAGATGCTTATCAGGCTGAGAACTTGGTGGAGAAATCTGATCATGTATGCCCATTAAGGACTTCAGATTTTTAGCATGAACTTTCTTTGCACAGTGAGACTGGGCCAGTACTGGGGAGCCAAAAAATCATGATGCAGAGATTACAAAATCTATTTTTGGCCAGTACTCCATTCCCTTTCACCTCAAATTATGAAATCCTTTGTGATTCAAACCATAGCACTATTCCACATATTTTACAAAGGCATCTGTAAAAAAGTTCAATCTTTATTTATTCAACGTGGTATCTTCTCCAAGACAGGGGAGCTCGTCTACAAACTACTGTCCCCCTCCCTGCCAACACTACAGGCCTGGAAATAAGCCCTGAAGGAGGTGGCAGAGAGGCAGAGGCAAGTGCTGCTACCCACTGCCACTTCCCTCGCCAAGCAGGAGGGGCGGGATGAGGAGCCTCATTGTTTTATCTCACAATTTCTAAAAAAAGATGCTATGATTTCCAGGGAATTCAAAACGTTTTACCATTATGAAAGGGCACTCAATTTCTAGTATTTTCCTTAGTATGTTTTATTTAATATTGTCAAAGTGAAATAAAATTTACTAGTTTTAAAGTTTTGCATGTTATATTGTTTTCCACATTTTATACTTTGCTGTATGTCTTAGATGACTTTCTTATATCTGTATAAATATAATTGTTTTTAATCCACATAACAATTTTGATTGTTTAAGAGGAACATTTATATTCTTTAATTATAAATGTTAATTATAAGTATATTAAATATAATTAAATATAATCCTTAAAATTCTATATAAATACTTATTTAAATCTGCCTTCTTTTTCATGTACCACTTGTGTTCTCTGTTCTATATTCTTTTTTTCTTCCTGAATGCTTTCTTTTGGACTGATTTTTTTTGTTCAATTTTTCTCTTCTATTTATTTGGATGAGATGCAGTTTTTAAATATTCTTTTAGATATTAACTGAGAAATTACAATATTTTTGCTTGCCTTATCATATCTGACATTAATTATTCTTTATTGACTTTACAGATAATGCACTTTAAAACACTTTAGATCCATTTACACAAATTATGAAATATATTATCATGTTTTAATATTTTATTTATGTTAAATAAAATACTATTACTGACAGATATCATTACTATTACTTTATCTATTCACTATTTTCACTATTCAAGGAGTTTAATTAACAATTACTGTTTTTCAGTCCATCCTGAATCTTGAACCCACCATCTGGGATTATTTCTTTCTGCCTGAAGAAGGTCCCTTCACATTTCTTTTAAAATTAGTTGCTGCTGGCAAACTTTCTCAGTTTTTACTTGTCTGGAAAATGGTTTGTTTTACTTCATCTTGAAGAACTTTTTCAGTATAAAATTCTACTTTGGCAGTTACTTTCTAATAGCAGTGTCACAATCTTATTTCATTGTCTACTATCTTCCATTGTTGGTTTTGGTAGTCAGCTCTTCAATTTTACCACTTTACTGGTAACAGTCTTATTTCCTAGCTACTTTTAAGATTTTCTTTTAAGTTTTCAATATGCCTACGTGTGCATTTATTTTGACTTTTCCTTCTGGATTTTGTTGAGTCTATAAATCAATGTCTCATCAATTTTTGACAATTGTTAGACATGCTCTCTTCAAATATAGCTACTGCCCTCTTCTCTGTTTAGTCTTCTTCTAGCACTTCCATGGAAATATATGTTGTAACATCTCATTATATTCCCTATTATTCTATCATTCATACACTCTCTTCAATATTTTCCATTATTTTTCTCAGGTTTCATTTTTGATATTTTTCAAGGCTTATTCTTCTAGTTCATCATCCTCTCTTCTGATATATTTTTCTTAATCACTGAGTTCTTCATTATTCAACTGTATTTTTAAGTTTTTAATTTGTGTGTGTGTGTGTGTGTATATTCCTCTTTGTTCCTTTTAAACTTTCCTGTACACTATTATAAATTTTAAGTTTATCATTTATGTCTTTGATGATTCTCACTCATATTATCTCTTTTCCATTTATACCTTGTTATTTTTTTTATGTTTGACATTGTTGAACCCTAAATTAGCCTACCCATAGACCTTCATGGCAACCAGAGTAACGTAGAAAAGAAAATTTTCCACTGTCCCTAAGTGTCCTATCTGAAAAGCACACAACCTCCCCTCCCTTGAACAATCTTGCAAGGACAGACAAGCACACAACCTCCCCTCCCTTGAACAATCTTGCAAGGATATCTCAACCCTGCAGCTGTGCTCCAGGCTATGAGGGCGTTCTGTGAAAACGGGAGCTAACTGCCAAAATCCGCTTCTGTACATCCTGCTTACTTGCAAACTGCGACAGCAACCCCCTATAAAAGGGAGCCATTTTAAAACCTGGGGGCTGCAGTTCTCTCCTGTATGAGTTGTGCTGCAGACACCCGCGGGCTTAGCTCAAAAACTTCATAAAAGTGGTTAAAGTCTGAGTGTGGTCGATCTCCTGGGTTACAACATTTGGAGGCCCCAGCGGGATCAACCGCGAGGTCCCCCTTAATTGGGGTTGACCTCCTCAGACTAAGCAGGAAGTGCCTCCACTTCCTCGCCTTTGCTTTCAATTCGTGATCAGATTCGGACTAGGACAGTGGCCAGGAGGAATTTGGTAAGAGTTTCTCACTTTTGTGTTGGCTCCGGAGCATTTGTGGATGTTGCAGGTGGGACACCGCGGTACTGCACACCCTGAATCAGGGAAGGAACTCCCTCTCCTGATTTTGGAAACAGTTAGGTTTCACTTTGGTATTTGGTTGTGTGAGTGGGAGTGAGACTAGTCTTCAGTGTTTTGTTCGTTTGTCTGTCTATGTTCAGTGTTTCTTGGTGTTTTAACTGTTTCAACCCTAACAGGATAGGACAAGGAAAATCCACTCTGCAGACTCCTCTTGAATGCATTCTTGATAATTTTTCTGATTTCTTTAAAAGATCCTGTGACTATGGGAAGCCAGCTGATCCAGGCTTCCTACAGACCCTCTGTGAACTTGAATGGCCAGCCTTCCGAAGAGATTGGCCTTCGGAAGTCTCATTTGATTTACCTTTGTTGTTTGCTGTAAAGTCTGTTGTTTATGGGATTCCCCACCCCGACCAGAGGGTTTATATAGATGATTGGATTGACATTGTGTATGATAAAGTAGATTACATCCAGAAATGCCAAAAACCAGGAAAGGGGGATATGTATGCAAGGATAAGAGGAAAAACCATTTTAGTAACTGCCCCAAAACCTCGAGGGGCACGAGAAACCCGAAAGAAAAGAAAGATGAGAAACCAGAGAAACAGAAACCCCATTTATATCCTGTTCTTCCGGGGGAAACTGATGATATAGCTGAAAGCTTATTTGACCAACACTTTACCCAAGAACTCCCTGGCAGGAACAGGCTCCAGGGCACTCACCCCAAGGGGAAGTCCAGAGTCCTACCAAAACAAGAGGGAGAACTCCCTATCAGCCACCTCCACCAGGGCCTGATTCTTCAGTGCCCCTGTTGCTGCTCAGGGAAGTTCCTCCTCAACCAGGGGCGCCTCCTGGCCATACTCGAATGATTTATATCCCATTTTCCACCTCTGATCTCTATAATTGGAAACACCAGAACCCTCCTTTTTCAAAGGACCCCCAGAGGCTGATTTCACTTTTGGAAACTATTTTCCACACTCATAAGCCTACCTGGGATGATTGTCAACAGATTTTACAAACTTTGTTCACTTCTGAGGAGAG